>MBAC02009060.1:0-43005 GCA_001712635.2 Nothophytophthora sp. Chile5
CCTTCCACCGCGGATGCCGCGACCGGAACAACTCGACCACGCGGTTCATCTCCGAGGCCACTTCGTCCAGGATCACCTGGTGGAACAAGGGCGACATGAACAGCAGCACGTCCAGCACTGTGTCGTTGGCCAACTCCCGCAACTTGGGGATCGCCGGCAGCGTCACGTCCCCAATGAGACGGTCCAGGCCTTCCATGTGCAGCTTCGAGTGCCACTCAATGGGAAGGAACTCCACCCGCGGTCGGCGACGCCTCCGGTCCCCAGCCACTCCACCGTCTGCGCGGTCCTCGGCGTCCGCAAAGTGGGCGGAGCGCAGCGCCTCCCGATTGAGTTCACGTAGTGTGGTGGCGCAGTCGATGATGGAGCGCAGCGTGACGACATTAATGAGGTCCAGCGTCTTGAGCGCGTCGCCGATGCCGTGCACGATGAGCACCAGGTGGTCCACGTCCTCGTCGATGTCTCGGTCGTCCTCTATGGCGGCCGTCTGCAGCGGCCGACCGGTGGCTGAATCGCAATCCATTGCGTCCGTCCACAGCTTTAGACTGGCTGCATCCCCGCGAACGCGCGGATCCCCACGGTACACGCGTCGCTTACTGGTGAACGGCGTGGTGCCAGCCAATAGCCGTTTGTACTGCGCAATGTCCTGCGGCCCTTTAAACTCCACTAGGTGCCCGTCTACAGGGACGCTGAGTGTACACTGCTGCTCTGCGCGGACGGATCGCGCGGCTTCGCTGCGACTGGCGCGCGAACTGAATAGTCCACGCGGCTTCTGCGCCTCCAAGTCCATCAACCGCTGCTTCTCGGCTGGATACAACGCCAAATAATACACGAACGCACTCTCCAATGCAGCCGCCGCCTCCGCATTGTACGGCGCGAGGCCGTAATTGCGTTGAGCGTAGACCCAACGCGAGCGACAGACCGCGATCCGCTCCAGCGCCGGCCAATACACGGGCGTCATCTCCATCCGCTCCACGTCCACTTCGTGGCGCCCTTCGTCCACCAGCACCACAGCGGACGGCCGCATGGGGCCGGGCTGCGTGGCTTTCTGAGTCTGATACCATCGGAACGCGCGTTCCAGTCGACGGTTCTCATGAGCCGGGAACTCGATCCACTGGCCAGCGCGATGACTAGAAGACGTCGGAGTGGTCGTCTCGGCCGCGCGGTCGGAGCCCCGCGGCTTGAGGCCACTGGGTAGCACTTGGCCGTTGCCACTGGCCACATCCAGCTTCTTATAGAACCAAATAGGGAAGGTCGTGCGGTCCTGCTCACTTAATTCGACCTGCAGCAACTTGTTGGCGTCCACTTGCGCCTCCGTTAAGGGCACGCCGCCCACATCCGGATACGTCCGTAGTAGATCTCCATACAACCGCTCGTTCTGCAGCTTAATAGTGGCCAGGAACTCGAAGAGCTTGTAGTGCGAGGCCAGAATGAGCATCCGCTGGTGCACGGAGCGGACCACGTCCCCTTGTCGCTCGATGCTTAGCGACTCGTAGGGCCCACGCCCTAAGATGTTCCACTGCACCATGCTCCAGTGCTGGTCCAGCACTTCCGTGGCCGAATACAGGTGGTCCACTAGTGTATGCACGCGCACGGTGCTCCCCTCCAGAAACAGGTCGGCGCGATCTTCCACTTCGGCTCGGGACGGGAACACTACGCGACTAGGGAGGATCACTACGTAGCGCACCACGCCTTCCGCCGCACCCAAGGGCGGCAGCACCACGTGGCGCAGGAAGAAGCTGCGCCGCATGGCGTTCTTGGCCACGAAGTACAGCTCCGGCAGCTCCTCGCTGGTCACGAACTGGGCCACGCCCTCCACGCCGTCCAGGAACGGGACCAGGAGGTGCGTTCGGGCGGCCGCCAGCGGCCCAGGCAGCCACACACGCTCCGTGCGGCTCTTGAGGCGGTAGAACAGGCGCTGGCCGGAGCGCGTGGTCGCCAGCCGCAGCTCCACGACGTGGTCGTGCGTGTGGGTCACGGCGTCCGCCACCACGTCGCGAGTGGTGCCGGCCGCGCGCTTCGCCAGCTCCGGGGCCCGCCGCACCATCGTGCTGGAGATCTGGAAGCTCAACGCGTACAGGAAGGGGAAGGGCGTGAAGGTGGCCAGCGTGCTCCAGGCGCCGCCCGCCGCGCCGTCCCCGTGCCGCTCCGCCATGTCGCGGCGCGCGTCGCGGACCATCTCGGCCAGGTGGTACATCTTTACGATTCGTGGTGCTCGCCAACTGTCGGCGGCGGCGGACGTGTGGCTCGGTTAGGCTTTTGCAGATCTGGATGTGAGAGGCGCGGGCGGACGCAGTTTAACTAAAGAGGCATCCCTCTCTCTCTCTTTCGCAGGCCCTGGTTGGCGTATCCGGATAACTTGGTCGCTTCGTTTCCTTTCGCTTTGCGTTCTTTTTCGCTTGTGCTGGGCTTTGCTTGTTCTTCTCGCAGGACCAGTTTCCATTCTTTCACTTGCGCTGGTGACGCTGACGGGCTGCAAAATTGGCTTTCGCAGGTTTTGATGACGCCCCTCTCACCAGCACCTCTCGAAGCTGATGACATGCATTATAACAGGTAGTCGACACCCATATCACTTTTCAGAGGCACCAGACCCAATCCAAATCAGGACGTCGAAGAGGATCCTCGAGCGCTGCCTCCCCATTCCGATGACGCCGTGGCCTCGCCGCCTCCACGTCCGCCTCGTCATCCCCGCGCTGCTGTATCCCGCCTCCCTCTTGACTAGCGCAACGCTCCAATGCGAGGGCTCCACTGTCAACCTCGCGGGTCTTCCAGTGTGTGGACCACACACGCCCCTGCGTCTCCACGTCTCGGTGGCGCCTCCTTCCGCTTGGGCTGCAGTCTCGTCCTCCTCCGAGTCGCCACTCCTTTTGACCTTCGCAGCCTCCGACTCGAGCTGCGAGCTGCATGGCATCGCGGCCTTGACGGTCTCGAGCGCCCGACTCACCTCCGGCAATGCCACCCAGCAATGGTTCCTCGAACTCAACGCGTCGCTACCGGACAACAACGCACTTCTGGTCGAAATGGGAGCTCAACAAGGCGAAGGTGACGCTGGCGGCGTGGAACTCGACTGCAATTTCACTATCCGAGATGCCACCGCGCCTTTGGACGACGTGATGCAAGTGTCCTCCGTCCTGCCAGCGATCGAGTACCTGCCCAACGACTGGACGGCGACTACCCTGACGCTCCAACCCGCGTCGAATGCAGCCACCGACTCGAAATCCAGCAGCTCTAGTGGAGAGGGCGATGTAAAATCGATCGGCGTCAATGGCTTGAGTCACTGGACGCTACACACGGATGGCTCCAATGCCGCAATCCGGCGTGAAACACTGGGAGGTTTCTGCCTCATCAACGGTCAGCGCTGTGTCGTGGTGAACGGGAGATTGACCTACACAGTGCAGCTCAACGACAGTGACGTCGAGCCCGACGGACTCACGTACAATTGTTCGCTTACAGATGGCGCCGCCAATGCTCTGCAGCAGAGCGGCTTGCTCCGCCACCACCACCAGCATATCGACGGCAGTCTGCCGATCATCAGCAATGTGACCATGATCTTCTCCACCGAGAAACCTGCGAGGGTGGACAGTGTGATCTCAATCGCACTGCGGGCTGAAGGGCTGAGGACTGGCTACTCCGGCAATTGCTCGGTCAACAGCGTCGTGGATCAACCGCTGCTTGAGGCGGAGGACGACGGGGTCTACATGACTCAATACACGGTGGCAGAGGGTGATCACAGTGTCTCCTTCGACGATGGGGCCAACGCCACCATGATGCTGAGCTGTTGGGTAGTCAACACTGCAGGCAACAGCTTCCTGTTCGAAGACAACGTGGCTCTGGGCTTTGAGATCGACGCCCAAGCCCCTCAAGTAGCGTCCACCTCACTGCTCTTCTCGTCCGACCATCCAGCACACGAAGGCTCCATCATTGAGATCCAGGTCACACTGACGCAGGATGAATCGGACCTCAGCGTTGCCAGTCCAAGGGAGATCTCTTGTCTGGTGAACAACGTGTCCGTGGCCAGCAGCTTCTCTAAGTCAGCAGCCAACGCCTTCGTGCTCACATATGTGGTAGGTACTGAGCCAGCGACCTGGAAAGTTGGTCAGTTGCCCATAAAATGTGTGGTACGTGACGCAGCAGGCAACACGGCGACTGTGACGCGCTTCACGGACGGCAACACGCTCTTCGCCCGCGAACTCAAACCCGTGGAGCTCGCACCATCCTCCATCCTATCTCTGGCCTACTTCCCAGACAAACTGCTGCTCTTGAGCTTCCTGCTTGTGGCTGTGGCTTCGCACTCGATCTCCAAAGTCTTCCCGAGCCTCGGACTGCCGCGGATCACCGGCTATCTACTCACAGGGATCGTCGCGGGCCCGTTCGTGCTCAATTTACTCTCCTCCGACCAGCTTCGCCAGCTGCGGATCGTGGATGAACTGGCACTGGCCTACATCAGCATCACAGCCGGGAGCAAACTGCATTGGCGCCACATGCGGCCGCTTCTCAAGAGCATCGCGGTCGTCACACTCGCCCTAACAGCTGTGGAGTACCTCGTAGGTACCTTGACTGTGGCTGTGCTGGCTGGATTCCTCGACTTCCTGCAGGACACGACGGACGCCGAGCGCTACGCCATCGCACTACTCGCTGGTTGTATGATGATCGCACGCAGTCCGTCGTCCGCTTTGGCCGTCATCGAGGAGACCAAGGCGTCCGGCCGCTTCACGACCTTGGTCTTCGCCGTCACGGTCTCCTGCGACGTGCTGGTCATTTTCCTCTTCAACGTGAACAGTGTCATCACTGAGGGCCTCCTCACTGCCAAGCGGGTGGATGGGTATGACGTGCTGCGTTTAGTGTTCCAGCTCTGCGGCTCCATTGGTGTTGGGGCAGTGACGGGGAAGCTCATGGCACTCGTCGTGTTGTATCGGCCAAGCTGCTTCAAGCGCAAACGCAGTCGACTCTCGACTGCCATCCAAGTGGTCAAGCAGGTGCTGCTGCTGCTCTACGGCTGGCTGGTCTTCGTGCTGGGCCACGCGACGCACCCGTATCTGGAGCCGCTGCTGTGCTGCATGGTCTCGGGCGCCGTCATGTGGAATTGCAGTCCACACCCGGACGAGTTGGCGCTGCTACTCGCGCGTCTGGCCGACGTGGTCTACGTCTGCTTCTTTACTCTTACAGGCGCCGCTCTGCAACTGGACGCGCTGGCGAGAGCCCTCGCGCTCTCACTGATACTGTGTGCCACTCGAATCGCCGCCATCTTCGTCGGGAGCTTCCTCGGTGGCCTCTGCGTCGGAGAGCCACCGCAGCACGCTCGTGTGGCCTGGATGACGTACCTCACACAGGCGGGCGTGACGCTGGGCCTGGCCAAGCAGATCCAGTTGCTGTATCCTGGCTGGGGCAGCTCCTTCTCCACCATGATCGTGGCTGTGGTCATCTACAATCAGCTCCTAGGGCCTCCGTTGATGCGATTTGCGTTGCGTCGTGTGGGGGACGCCAAGAAACCTGCAGGACCAGGACAAGTGGACGGCTTGCAGGTCGTCCTACTGGCCAGCGACCAGGTTGATGTCAGTGTCGGAGGCGTCGTCTCTCGCCTGGAGGTCTGTGGCTGGAACGTGCACGTGCATCTGCTTCGGATCGCAAACGACAGCACCGAAGCCGAAGATCTAGAGCCGAACTTGAAGCCCAAAACTCCAGATGAAGCGTTCGAGAGTCAAGTGCAGGGTGCTCTGGCGCTGTTGGAGCCGCTGGACGTCGTGATCGTTATGATGCCGAGCGACGGCGAGAACTTCCGCGTGATCCGCGCCGTGGCTCAAACCTGTCAGCTTCAGAAGCGCCTTACTGTGCTGCGTGTTGTGGTTCAGGTCGTCGACAGCGCCGATGGGCAACACTGGGCTTCAGTGTTTGCTGACATGCCGGCGACCGAACTGCACGGCGACGCGATCGACGTCGTGATCGTGGATCCCCACGAAGCCACGGACTTACTCATCGAACTGGCAGCCGCCGGGAAAGTGGTCAACACGTCGATGCTACAGGCCAACAATGTCTTCACGACCGATCTGATGGCTCTGGAGGTGGGAGGCGACTCTCCCAGCGCTCGACAGCGCCATAAGACACCGAATTTGCCTCCTGTCTAACGAGTGCGAGGAGAGAGCGAAAGCAAGAGAGGGGCAGAGAACACGAAGGCGAATGGCTTGGCAGTCTGAAATCATTAGCGATGGAGTCAAAGAGTCCAGCGACGGGAGCAATCGGTCGTCGTTGGTGAGGCCTCCTCTCACGTCCGCCACACGAGCACCGACACCCCCGCCGCCACGCTGAAGTAGACGTAGGTCTTGATCTCGTGCGTGACGTAGGCGCCGAAGGACGAGCCCACGATGCAGTTCCAGCCGCGCCCGTACTCCTTCTCCATGTTGCGGCGCACGAACTCGGCGATGGTCGAGAACGTCTTGCCAGACTGGTCAGGCAGCAGCAGAAGCACAAGGTAGCCGTCAGTCAGTTGGTATTGCTGCGTTCAGCAAGTGGAGCGAGAGAGCGAGCGGACGCACCGTGACCTGCAGCTGGAAGGCGTCGCGGGCCGTGCTCAGCACCTTCTCCAGCATCGTGTCCGTCATGTCCTCGGCAAACACGACGGTCTTGTAGAACTTGTCGTTGCTCTTGCCCGCCATCGTCGTCAGGTGGAAGACAAGCGGTTGGGATTGAAGGAGCCGCCTCGCGGATACGCGTGACCTTTCGCCGGATCGCTCCGTTCTTGTCGCGATCCTTGGACCGGTCGCCGGCGCTCCAACGTTCCAACGCTCCAACGCTGGAACCGAGTTTGCCTATACACCTGTCAATGGTTTCGAGGGGTCCATATCCATCTTCGCTATAACTACCCGAGCATTGCAATGCTATTTCTTCAATTGGGGACTCGAGAGGCTGTGACGTCGCCTCGAGACGATGTTCCGCCGCCTCTTACACCGTTCGTGGAGGCTTCTAACGCTCCATGACAACGAAAAACCACGCCACGGTGGACTTGTCCAGTCCAGGTCGGAGGAGGCTTTCAGAAAATCCCACCAGTTCAAGCGAGGAAGGATACACTGAACGACGACAGCGAGAAAGCAGCTCAAGCTAGGAAGAGAGGGCGTTGGTCATTGGGTGGTTGTTCGCCAGCGCGGAACGATCCCCCCCCCCCTAAGCTGGGTGGCAGCACGTCTTTTTAGAAGTTGTCGACGTAATTGACGACGGCGCCCGCGTTGAGTCTGAGCTTGGGGTCGAATCGACACATGCGCGTCACCAGCTCCCACTCGGCGTCACTAAACGCTTCAGGACGCGGAGGGATCATCTGCTTCGTCGTGGCATTGAAGACCACGATCGAGTCTTCAATAGTGTTTCCCCACGGAAACTCCCCCGTCACGGCCTCGATGATGCACATGGCGAACGAGTAAATGTCTGAGGCGAACGTGGGGGGTCCACCTAACAAACACTCAGGCGCTTTCCATCGGAAGGCGCCTAGAGCTCCCTCGGCTCCCTCGGTCACCACGCCAGAGTGACTGGCGACGGAACTTAGGCCGAAGTCCGCCAGTTTGACCAAACCGTCCTCGCAAACGAGGATGTTGTTGCCCTTGAGGTCTCCGTGAACAATGCAGCGATCGTGGAGATGCTTCAACCCTCTTGCCGCGTCTCGGATGGAATCCCAGACTTCCCAATGCCATTTCCCCTTCAGAAATGACGCGAGCGTGCCTTGACTCGCCTTCTCGCACACGAAGAAGGGCTGGCCCTCGTGGCAGGCACCGTACAGTTTGATCAAGTTCACGTGGTTGAGGGTGAACCACAGGTCGGCTTCTCGAAGGAACTGCGCTCGGTTCTCGCCGTCCAAGCGGTCCGGTAGCAGCTGCTTCACCACCACTTCCGTGCCAAGCCATTGGCCTTCGAACACCACGCCGAACGACCCATCCGCCATGTGTTTGCCCAGGTCCACTTGATAGGGAGGGATGAACCACTGCGGGAGGTCTTGCGCCGCCTCCGTTGTTATCTCTTTCGAAGCGGAGTCGACGCCTTCGTAGTTCCGCGCCTCAAATTGCAGTAAGGCCAGCGCTTCCCCTCGTTCTTTCTCGCCTTCCAGTTGGTTTAACAGAGCTGTGGGGTCCTTCAAATGGGCTTGCAGCGTCTCGTGTTGATGTCGCCACGCCTCGCTCCAACTGGGCTGCCAATGGTGAACCGCCGCAGTCCGATGGAGCAGAGGCGAGCTGAACAGCAGGTGGTCGATCACGTGGTGGATGCTGTAGTTCTTCCCCGCGACTGTACGAGCAGCACAGACGCTGGCGACGACCGTGGCACTGAACGGCGCGCGACGTTCCAGCACTTCGATGAACCGCACGAGGATGAGGCTGAAGTTCTCGACCACCGAGACCGGCACAGCCGCAGGAATGGCTCGGAGCTGGCCGTATACCTCCACTAGACGAGCGTATACCGGTTGGTTCACGTTGCTGAACTCTTTGAGGTCTTCGCACTGCTCTTTGATTTCGTCTAGTGCCTCTTCCAGAGACATAGCCAACGTCTGGATCTCGAAGGTACTCGCGTCTTCGATCATAGCACCGACGTCCTCAGCCTTTTGCTTGGACCTCGAAGTGTCTTCCTCCTCGTCTTGTTCTTGGCGAGCGAGCTCTTCAATCTGATGCACGACGTCCTGCATGGTGGTGCGTTCTGTGGGGTTCGTGGCACACATACCCAGTAGCACATTCCATTTACTCTCGTCCAGGAAACCAGGCCGATTGGCTGGAAGGTGGCCTGTCAACGAGGGCGGAGACAAGTTCTCTTCGTCCAGATCGTAGAGATACGGGTAATATCTGTCGTACAGCAGCGTTTCATAGAGATGCATGCCAAAGGCCAACACATCCGACTCCACGGACGGATGGATGCCGTCTCCTAGGCGGCGCACCCGCGACTCGTATACGATCCGATGGCGACTCGCCTCTTGGAGAGGCACAAGACCCAAGCCCATCAAGAAGCCCGTGCCTCCGGAAATGGCCGATGCTCGCAAGAAATCGAGGGAGAAGTACACATGCACGAAGCCACGGTCGTGAATGTACTGCAGCGCATGTGCGCAGCCGAGGAATTCGGTCCAGGAGGCGTGAATGGCCAGGAAATTGGGCTCCCGATAGACAGCCGCCTCCCCAACATGGCAGCCGCCGTACATCTTGAGCACGTTGGGGTGGTTGAGCTCCGCCCAGATCGCACCCTGGCGCAGACACTCCTCCTCCCCATCCACGGGCGTCTTCTCCGTGAACGACCAGTCGAATGCCGACGTGCTAAACCACTCCGGGAAGCTGGCCACCACCACATCCGCCCGCCGAACGAGTGTGTCGTACACCACGGACGTGACGTCCAGTTCCCGCTGAGTCAACACGTCGCCGTCGCAGTCGAAGCTGTGTCTCAGCAGCGTCAGCACCTCCAGCTGCTGGTCTTCGTCGCCCATTTCCGCCTCGAGTCGCTCGTCGTCCGCCAGCAATCGCTCGATGGAATCCACCAGCTGGCCCCGTTCGCGCTGCAATTCCCCCCGCCAGAGCCCCCTCGACGGAGAGTCGAGGCGGTTGAGGATCCCCAGAGCAGCGTCGATGGTGCGTTGAAGCTCCAAGACGGCTTGGCCGTGCTGCGCCAGTTTCAGAAGCAGACGCGGCTCCTGCTCGTAGGCGGACAGTCGAGCTCTCAGGTCAGCGGCACAACGCGCCAGAATGGTGCCATCTTTCGAGGTCGCCGCCGAGCGCAGGAGCTCCCCCACCAGGTGGTCGCCCAGTTCGCAGGTCGGGCGCTTCCGGTCAGCGTTGGCCGAGTGCCAGCGACTGTCGGCGGCCACTTCGGCGTCCACCCAGAGAGCCCACGCGATCGAACCCATGGGGAAATGGCACAAACAGCGCTGTCGGAGGCAGGAAGACTCGGCGTTTTCAGCAATGAGCACCGGGGCGGCAGTCGGATTGGCTCCAAAATCACTCGGGTGTCGACACCACAGCAGGTAGCGCTGGGAGAAACCTGATAACCTGCCACATCTAGCGTTTTGATTTCGAATTTCCGCAGGAAGGGACCTCTCAACAGTGATAACCGGCTGAACATTATAGTTTGGAAGCTGAGAGCTGCTCGCCCCACAACAGTTGAGCTTGGGTTCATCTATCTCATCTATCAGTGCCCCCATTGGGTTCATTTATCTCATATATCAATTCCCTCATTGGGTTCATTTAGGACACTCACCGGGCTCGCTGATATGTGATACGCAATGTACTCTTACGTGTTACGTTCAACCTGCCGTGGCACTTTCGATCCAGTTGCAATGCCGTTGGGTACATCGCACAGGGAGGCAGCCAATGCTCGCGGGGGACTCGACCCCTTCCACCGAAGGCCAGCGTCTGCCCCGCACCCTTCCTCCAACCAGTCTCGTATTCTCGCGACACCCACCCAGACAGAGACTTGCACGCACGATGCCCACCACGCACGAGGGCCCCACCCGCCACCGCCGCGCTTCTCGCGATCGTCGGGCGCGGAGCGCGTTGCGGTCCTCGCTCCCCCCCGCCGCCAGCGACATCGTGGTGCAGAATCTGCGCGAGGACGAGGTGCTCTCGTACCCTCTCGTGCTGCTGGAAGGCATCGTGACTGGCTTAACGACGGAGCAGGAGGGCGACCTCTTCCTCGAGACTCGTGTGGACCAGCAGAGCTCCTCGACTTTGTGGCCAGTGGTCACACGCAGCGGTCGCTTCAAGGCGTTCGTGTTGCTTTCAGCCCCTGGGAAAGTAACAGTGACGCTGCAGATCGCGGGCGTCTGCGAGCGCGTCTTCCGCTTGGCGTACGCGCCGCCGATCGCCACGCCTTTCGTGGTCAAATTCCACTATCTGAAGACTCTGGACGACCCCGGAGACGACACTCCTGACGCCACTGCCGCCCAGAAGGTCCGTTTCAATGCGCTTGTGCTTCAGATGGCCGTGGCCGAGATGATGCACTCTGCGAGGCTGCCTCGTCGAACATTCGCCCTGGAATTCGCGGCCGACGGCCTGCCAGAGGTGACGCAGCTGCCTTCTCAACCGCGATCGGTTCAAGCACAAGAGCTGTTCGAAGTGATGCAACACGAGATCGAGACCCCTGGTCCGGACGCTCCGTGCGGAATGGAGTTCAAGCACCTTGTGGTGCTCGACCGCGCGCGTTCCAAGTCAGGGACTCGCAACTCTGACGTGGCACTGGGGCTCTTTGGCTCGAACGAAATGCACACGTGGCCTGCCCACCTCGGTGAGCTCTCGGCCTGCTGTCTAAACAATGAGGAAGTTGCCCAAGCCGCTACGAGAGCCAAGCCCACGACATTCGGCGCCAAATTCACGGCAGATCTCGGTGAGTTACTGCAAGTTTTAGGCCGTACCTTCGAGATAAGTATCCCGAAAAGCGGCTTGAGCCGACTGCTATGCATCTACGAGACGAAACCGAGGAACGTCTTGAACCGACTACGATCCACCTACGGGACGAAATCGCGGTTGAAGCTCGAGACGTTCCACCAAACGACTGACAATGGTTGGCTCAAGCTCAATCATGACGCCATCCGTGAGGTCAAAACACGTGGAGGCGCCCCCTGGCACGACAAAGCCGCCCAGTTACTGAGCGACTGTGCGTGGATCTGGAGCCCTGACTCGGTGCGGATGCTCGAACCCGTCGGCTTGGGCCAAGACGATGGCGACCAAGCGGCCTTCGAGATAACACCGGATTATCCGACTTCGGACCGCGGTGAGGATCTGGGCGCCATCGAGCTCACTGTCGAGCAGCATTTGGACGAGCTGATCACTTATACTCGGACAGAGCTGTCTGAAATGGAGAGGGACGGGACCCTGCGAACTGAGGGGGACAGCCAGTGGTTCGTGTTGGGCGAGGACGAGTACCTTGCACGGGTGGACGTGAGAGCCGGGTGCTGGGTCCACGGCCTTCAGCTCCACACCAACTTTCGGTCGTCTCGCTGGTTCGGCGGTACCCGTGGGGAGCTGCGCACGCTGCAGGCGCCGGACGGGTGGCGTGTTTGCTCGTTCTATGGCACAGAAGGCGACTCATATGTGGGGAGACTTGGCGTGAGGTGTGTACCGCTCTCTCCGCCTTCTTCGTCAAGTCCCCCACTGCCGAAGCAGATCCCTCAAGCCGCCAAATCGGCCAAATTCTTCGAGGCGGTGGGAAAGGCCTTTGAGCACGGCCCCAAGACGCGGTTCCTCGCTATGCCAGACACCATTGGAGCTGTCGTCGTCCGCTGTGGGATTTACGTGGAGTCTCCCTTTCGTGTGTTAACACCGGCCGAAGTGACAGCAGGCGCTGGAGACCCCGAGACCTACCGCCCTAATGACAACGTGTTTGAGCTCTTACCGGGCGAGCAGTTTGTGAAGATTGAGGTGTCGAGCGGTCACTGGCTGGACGCGGTGCGCTTCACGACGACACTGCGGGTCAGTCCGTGGTACGGCGGAGGCAATGGCGTCAATGCTACGGTCTTGGAATGTCCCGCTGGCACTCACATCTGCGGCTTCCACGGCACACACGGGAAGAACTACGTGGGCGCGTTAGGGGTGGTCTACTGCGCGGATGGTGGGTAGTGACTGCGCAATGCATGTTTTGAGCTGTGGGAGAATGCTGGGAGAAGTGCAGGTGACCATTCAGTCCAAATACAGCACGTGTCATTGCTTCATCGCCCGGTACAGGCACCAACTTTCCAATGTCGACGTGACTACGGCGGACAGGTTGCTCCAACTGTCCAACTGACTTCGAGCCACGAGGGACTGCAAGGTGTGCTGCTGTCGACTGACCCACTTGCGAAGAAAATGCGCGCTTGACGAAAGGTAGTGACAGGCCTCTTCCCATCGTGATCTGGCTCACGCTTCAACGGTCCCGTTAGGCCTTCCCATTCGCTTCAAGGCGTTCGTTGGCTGGCTGTTTGTTCATCCGCCCGTTTGAATGGGAATCGACGAGGGTGGAGAACGAACGAGTCGCCTCGTCGCAGAGCAAAGTCCTGGCCGAGACTGTTGTCTATCGGGCACAGTCATTTCTCAACTGGCCCCTTCCCGCGTGGATATCTCGGAAGGCTCACTCATTGAAGCCGAGAACTGGACGCAACCATGGGCATCCAGCTGCGCAAGTTGCTGCGCTCTCGGGTGATCGTGGTGTTCGGTGCCACGAGTCGCATCGGCCGGTCGGCGTTGGAGGCTCTGGCCGCCCAGGAGCAAGTCTCGGTGGCGCTTGTGGCTGCGGTGGAGAGTGCGAAGGACCCGCGAGTCCAGCGTCTCAAGCGCGCGACAAACTGCTACGTGATCGAATGCAACTTTGCGAGTGGCGGCGAGGAGTCTCTGCGCCGTGCCGTGCGCAACGCCGACGCTGTGTTGCTGGTCCCTGCGCTGTCGCCCAGTGGCGTGCGCTTCTCGAAGCGCGTCATCGACGCCATGAAGGCCGAGCAAGTGGCTCGCCTCGTCGTGGTGAGCAGCATCCTGGCTGCCCCGGAGGTTCTGGCGCACTGCCGACCTGAAGAAACCGACGAGTTCTCAGCTACTGAGGCCACTGGCCCAACGCAGGACGACGTGGAAGCTGTGGAAGGTTGCGAAGCCGTGGAAGCCCATGCTCGTACCCAACTGCCCGAAGCTGGACGTGCTGTGGCGCTGCGTATCCCTGTGCTGATGGAGACGCTACTCTACTGTCGTGACGAGCTGCTGTTCGCCAACCGCTTCTTCGGCTGCTTTGCTGAGGCAACTCGCGTGCCGTGTATCGCTGTGCGGGACGTCGGGCTCGCGGCTGCTGGGGTGTTGGCCTACCCCAAGCGCAAGTACGAGCCGATTTACCGCCTGACGGGAGGTCCTAGCGCGAGCTGCTCGCCGCAGGAGGTGGCGCAGTGTCTGGGAGGACTGCTGGGTCGTGAGATCACGTACCGCAAGCTGAATGACCTGGAGTTCCTGCTCCTCATGAAGGAGAAGAGCGCGCCGAGTCAAGTGACGCGAGGCATCGTGGGCCTCCGAGTCCTTCTGGAAGAGCCTGCACACCGTGAGGAACCGGGTGAAGCTCCGCAGCAAAGCCACGACGTTGTGGCTGAGCCTCAAGGATTGCCCGAGACGTTCCACAGTACCGGCGACTATCGACTGCTGACCAAACGCGAGTTGGCGACCCCAAGACAATGGCTGCAGCGCTGTGCGGCGCTGCAATTCGCTCGCACGCCGCAGAACCAGACGCAGCTGTTCGTAGTGGGCTCGGGCGAGGCGCTATTCCTCGAGGTGAGCAAGTTCGTGGCTCACCAGATCACGGCGCCGTCTTCGTTGCGCTCGCGCGAGGCTGGCGAAGGTGCCATTCCCACGGCTGAAACGCCAGGTCGACACGGCGGAAGCGGCGGCCTCCAACACGCCAAAGTGACTCTGTGCACTGTTAAGGCCGCTCCGGGAACTCCCGAGTGCGCCAGAGCCGCCACCGTACCGCTGGCGCCGACGGTCTACCAGGTGGAGGGCGATGCGGCCTCGCCCATGGGGAATCTGCTGCAGCAGCTCTCGTCGCTCGACGTGGTGCTGCTGATTCCGCCGCTGCGGCTCGGGACGTGGACGTGTTTGGACGTTGTGCGCACTGTGGTCCACGCTGCAGTGAAAGCCAATGCCTGGGGCATCGTGCTGGTGAGTTCGCTGTTCGTGGGGTCCCCCACGTCGCAGCAAAGCGCGGCGTTGGAGCAATTGGAGGAGATCGAGAGCTGCATCAAGACCTCGGGCGTGCCGCATGTCATCGTGCGTCTGCCGCTCTTCATGGAGTACTTTCTGGCGCTCTCCAACTGCGACGAAGGCGAGAACTGCAGCAGCGAGGGCCTCGGCGGTGTTGAGGAGGAGGAGAAATGCGACGTTCCGCGTGAAACTCAAGCCGAAGGGGTCAAAACTGAGCCGGCGGAGGGATCTCCTCCGTCTCACATGACGTGGCCGCTACTGGAGCCGTCGCTGGCGCCCTCTCGCGTGTATCTAATGGCGCTGGAGGATGCTGCGAAGGCGTTGGTGGCCACGGCCTTCACGTTTCCCCTGCATCGGGGACGCACGAGGGTGCTGTACACGGCCAGTCCGACAATGCAGGAGGTCCAGCGAGCGCTGCAGAAGCACGCGCACAAGGCTCGATCCGTGCGTTTGAGTCGCGTGGACGCGCTGGGCGAACGGCCTGGCCGCGAGTTCTGGCGCATCGCCTACTGGCCGCGAGCGCACACGCAGCAATTCCTCGAGTGCGCCGTGGAGCTGTCGAAGGCGGCGGAGACAGCCGCGGCTCAAGCTGGAGGCGAAGGCGAGCACCGGACGATGGTGCTGCCAATCTCGCAGCGCTTCGAAGACGTCACGGAGCTGCCGCCAATGACGCTGGATCACTGGGCGGAAGCCAACTCCAAGTGCTACACGCACGCGCTTGCGGCGCCCAAAGCGGGGAGTGATGACTCGATCGAGACCTGCTGAGGACTCGCACTCTATCTCCCTTGATGGCTGTTGCGGTTGCGTTCAATGTTGGAGCCCTTGAGCACTTGCAGCCGCCAAATACATGAACAGTCACACAGAAACCCATTGCAATCTTCATTTGTTTGCATAGCACACATCATCATCTCGACTTCTCTCTCTCTCTCTCTCTCTCGAAGCAGTTCACGACTCAATCGCGGACTCTCAGCCAAGCTGTGGCAGGTTCCGCAGTCACACGAGCCTCCGTATCGCTCACTTGCGCGAACACAGGCAGCTCCGTGGCCCCCAGCAGCTCAAACTCCCCATCCAGCACAGCGTGCGTAGCGTCATCACTCGGCACCACCACCAGCACTCCACCGCGCTGCAGCTGCTGTTTCAGTTTCACGGCGCCGATTGTACCAGTGCGCACCAGCAGTGGCTTGCCGGTTGAATCTGCCGTCGAAGAAGCCACGAACGACTCGAGCGCTTGCTCGCTCTTGCGGTGCAAGTCTTCGAACAGCACCTGACAGCTCGTACCAGCTGTCTTGCCCTCTCCCTCGCTCGCCTTGCCAGCTCCAACCACCATCCGCTCGCTGGATCGGAACGGGTTCCCGTTCACATACGGAGGCGGTGCGTTCACGTCGGTCGTAGCCAGAGTGATGGCGCCACTGTCGTCCACCCTCTGTTCCACAACCCGGAAGCCTGCATGCTGGAAGAAATGCGGCCGGAAGTGGTACCGGGCGAACTTGGAGGCACCATTGTCGCCACCACTGGCGAAGGAGCCACCCAAGATCACGTTGTGCTCGCCGTCAAAGCACGGCTCACTGAAGTCGTCGTAGTACGGGTGCACTCGGAACCCAGGAAGCGCTGAGAACATGTCCTCGCACCACTCCCAAGCGTTGCCGAACACGTCGTGGAAACCTGCGGCTGTGGGTGGCATCGCGTCCACAGGCGAAAATGACAGGTGCGACCAGTTAAGGTTCTTGCCCGTGGCATTGGCCATGTTGACTCCTTCCGGAAGTGTCAAGATATCGTCCGACGTCACGTCACTGGAGCGGTCCTTGGCGTCGCGAAGGAGCTGGTGAATCGGCTCCGTGGTGATGTGGTAGACTACCTTCTTGTCCTCCTGTTGCGCCGCCTTCCACTTGCAGAAAGCCTGAGCCTCGTGCAGATTCACCTGCGCCGGCCAGCTCCACTGCATCGGCACCTCGTCGAACATAGCACGCAGCTTGTAGCGGTGACTACCCCCCGGTCCGTCCGCGATCCAGAAGGCCGGCCACTTGGTGTTGCGGAAGCAGCGCCACTCCCAGCCCAACTCGCTCCAGAATGCCGGCTCCAAGTAGCCTCCATCTCGTACGAAGTCGAAGAACTCGCCGTTGGACACGAGGAACTTGCCGGTCCGGCATTCAGGTACAGTCACCTCGCGATGGCCGTACTCGTTGTCCCAGCCAAAGCTGGGGAACTCACGCGGCTTGCCGATCTGCACCTTGGCCGCTGGGACGTCAAGCAGTTCGTTCACTGGGTAGTCAACTCCAGCGACTGGACGACGTGCCACCGCCTCCTGATCTTGAACGAGGGACTCGTGATACGCTGGCAACAGCGACGTCCCGCGGAAGAACTCGACCGGATGCTCCAGCATGAGCATGGAGGACGTCTCGTGGTGGATGCGTTCGTGTTCGAGTGCCATCTGCAGCGCCCACAGCGGACTCCCCTCGGTGATCTGCTCGTGTCCTGGATTCAGACCTGGGTGGCTCTCCACGACACTGCGGATGAGCGAGTAGACCTCGCGACGGTACGTCAACACGTCGCTCACATGCGGCCAATGCATCTCGTTCTTGCTCATGTCGTCCCAGCGCATCTCGTCCACGCCCACTTCGAAGATGTGCTCGAAGTAGGCATTCACAGGCTCGCTAATCAGCCCCGAAACCAAGAACTTGTTCACGAAGAAGCAGGTGGGGTGGCCGTAGTAAAAGATCAGCGGATGGCGCAGTTGGTGCGGCGGCGGCGTGAGGAAGGCGCGCTCGCCCTGTAGCGTGGCGAACAGCGCGTCCGTGAGCGCCCACGAGTTGTCGAAGTAGTCCAGCATCTCTTGGCGCGAGCACATGCTTAGATTCGGCATCTTCACGGCGCTTAGCCGTCCCGACGTGGGGTCCACACCCGGGAAGCTCGGGTCTGTGCGCGGGTTGCGCGAGGTGGTGAACCAGTCGTCGCCACGCTCGCCGAACAGGAAACCGTCGTCGTAGACGTCGTCGCTCTCGTCGATTTGCGCCGACGCAGCCGACGTGGCGAACGCGGAGCTCTGGCCCGTCGGCTGCTCCGTCGACACGTTCGAGTGCACCATGCGCGAGCTCCCGATCGTCTGGAGGCCAGTAATTGGAGGTTGAAACAGCAGTGCGTGGCTGCCAAGACGCGACGTCGTCACGGCGGGCGCCAGCTTCGCAGACACAGCCGCAAACGCGTCCAACGTGGCGCTAGTGGAGGCGGAGGCAGCGGCTGAGCGCTGCAATCGCAGCCGCAATTTGCGCTTGTTGGCGGTGGGGAAGCGGCGCGGGAAGCTCGTGATGGACAGCATGCTGATTGCCAGGAGGAGGGAGACGTCGCGGACGGAGGTGGGGCAGGAGGAGGACGCCGAGGCGGAGAGAGGCCAGGAAGGGCTTGCTTGCGGAGAGCGGTGCCGTTTCGAAAATGAGATCGAAGTGCCGGTGCTGAGCGGGCTGGAACGGCGGCATTCCCCTATACAAGGAACAACTGCTCCTAATACTGGGTCTCGTAGTGTTTGAGGCGGGATGCTGTGACATGTGGAGGCCAATAGTAGCCCCTGACTGGTTCATGATTTCGTGATCATGGACCCAAAATAAGGAGCACAGCATCCCGTAGATAAAGCGCCCGAAACGAAGCAGCATCTGGACGGCGTGATCATTGCTGATGCTGGCGGGTCGGCTTGGCTCATGTGCATCTTGTTCACGAACCCACAGTTCGTTAAGATAGAGAAGAGCGACTGGAGCCAGCCAAGCGGCACAGGCACATTTCAGTCGGGACCGCTCCCTCGGATTGCAAACCAAGCTGGAGGAGTGAGCGAGTGGGAAAAGCGCATTGTCACTGTGGTAGTCGAACCCCCATTGTACACGCTTGCAGGTGGATTTCCTCACGAGAAGTTCAAACCGCCATCCGCACCCGGGTTACCGTAGCAAGAGTTCAATGCATTGGTGCAAAGGCGAGAAAAGATCTTGAGGCGAATCTTAACGGCGAGAGCACGGTAAAAGGCGTGTTTCTCACTTTCGCTCAAGCTGAACTCAAACCTCCCAATCCCGATACAGAAGCGAGGCTCAGCCCCAATGGATTTTGTTCATCTTCGTTGTGCTGTGCAACTATGGACTGTGCAGCAACGCATGACCTGAGCTGTCTGCACCCTCAGTCCAGCGTGTTCATGCCAAGAATCCTGTAAAGTGCAAGTACGCCATCCTCGTGAGCCTGACAGCAAACACCGTTGCCGCAACTGTTGCGCACGAAAAAACACGATGGCTTGCTTCACGTGAAGTAATAATCGGGGCCACAGAGTGAAGGTCACGCCATCTGCGATTATGCGACCGAATAAGCCTCCCCCACCTTGACGCAACTCGAATGCAGCGCCAGAATGCCCAGTTGGATAACGGGCCTTCAACGCCCCCACGCCTTGCCAATCCGTGTCTCTGCAAACGGGAATCACACGCACATTCCTGGCGATCTAGCCTACATTCTCACAGTCTCATGCACTTCGACCAAGTCATCAAGCCCCATCCATCCTGCATATTGGAACTCTCCTGGGTCGGAAGACATTTTGCATCGAAGAACTTCTAACAAATTGGCACCCAGGAGTGAAGGTCGCTCGACTAAACCATTGATCTATCTTGGGCTCCTTCTTGATTTAGTTTAGGAAATGCGATCATTTCAACAATTAACGGATGTGTTTCGCAAAGGAGTGAGAAAACGAGGCGGCAGTCATCGCGCGGCCCTGCTTCCTGAGCTGCGTGCAGGCGTTCTCCTTCCTTTTCTTGTTCTCTGCTTTATTCCTGTCGATGCCTGTGCATGCGAGTGCGGGTTCGTCCCTCCCTACGTAGCTCTATTTGGATCTGTACACAACCAACTGCGCCAGTCGGACAAGCGCATCTCGCTCGGGCGAGGGCGCGAACTGCATGGCCGCCTGGCACGCCAGCTCCGCTTGCCCGATGGCCAGCGCCTTGGACCGCGCGATGCCCGTGCTCTTCTCCACCAACTCGGTCGCCTGCAGTCGAAGCGAGCGTGCGACAAAACAAGAGCATGACCTTCATTAGGTACGGGTAGCAAAACTGCCAAACGCAGCAACGGCTGCATACTGTCCACGAACCGTCTCGATGTCGCCGTTCTGGGCGAATTTCCGCTTGGACAGCTCCCTCAGCACGGGGAACTCCTCCTGCGCGAGCAGCAGCGGGGCCGTGGACAGACCGGACTTGAGGTCGGCCAGCAGCGGCTTGCCCGTGTTCACGCCTTCGTAGTCCAGCACGTCGTCAATCAACTGCCGTGGTTCGAAAAACGAACAACAGAACAACAATCGAACGGTCGTCAGTATTCGGAATCCTTCCTTGTCGACCATAGGAATGGACAATTGAGTTAGCGATCGCTTCAGCAAGCGGTTGTCCATTCCTTGGCAATCGCAATGGCAATTTGCAACCAACCTGGAAGGCCAGACCAATGTGGCGACCGAAGGCGAAGCCCAAGTCGCAGATGTGGTCGTCGTGCTTGCCCAGCTCCAGCGCCGCCTTGCAGCTGTTGGCCATGAGCGACCCCGTCTTGTAGTAGTTCTTGCGGAGGTAGTACTCGAAGGGCGAGATGTCGTCGCGAGCGTCGGCGTTCTTCATCTGCATGACCTCGCCCTTCACTAGGTGCTCGATGACCGTGGACATGAGCTCGACCGCCTCCATATTGCGCAGCCGCGCCAGCGACACGGAAGAGCGCGCCAGCAAGAAGTCGCCAGCCAGCACCGCCATCTTGCCGCCGAACACCTTGTTGACTGATGGACGGCCACGCCGCGTGTCAGCCTCGTCGATCACGTCGTCGTGCATCAGACTGGCCGTGTGGATCATCTCGCTACGAACAGACAAGGGCACAAGTCAGCGTCGGCTGCCTCAATTAGGGCGGAGGCCTACCATTCCGCTCCACTTCAAGCAAGCGCGTCATAGCGTACGTGATCTCGGCGAGTCGCTGTTGCGCGGCCCACGTGTACTCCTCCGACTGGGACTCCGGCAGCGGACTGCCGATCGCACGGCGATGCGCCTCGGCGGCCCGCGCGACCAGAAGCACCATGGTGGGGCGCACCTTCTTGCCGCCGTCGTGCTCGAAGAAGTAGCGCGCCACGGCGGCCAGCACCGGGTGGTCCGAGCCTAGGATGCGCTTGATGCTGTCCGTGACGCTCACCATGTCGTGCTCCACGAGCGCGAACGGGTCCGCCAGCGCGCTCGGGTCCGTGGGCAGGTAGGCCAGCGGCACGTCCACACCGCCAATGGCCCTATCACGGGGCAACAAATGACGAGTATGTCAGCACAACATTATATCCATAGTGTATGGAGCGCAACAAGCCACACGCACCTGTCAAAGTCCACGCTCAGATCCTGGTGCGTCTCTGGACTGCCGCCTGCGAGCGCATACCCGGGTGCCGGATCCAGGATCGACACGGTCGGTTCGTCCTGCCAACCAGCCACCAACACAGCGCAAGACCCGAGTATTTCAGTTAGTCGTCTCTCCCCTCCAGTCACATCACAAGCAGATAGCTGTGGCCTGCCCCTTCCATATTCCCGTCAAAGACAGCGAGTGAACCGGGGGCCACGTAGACGGACGGACGCACCACGGCCGAGGCGCTGAGCCACAGGTTGGGGTTGGACTCGAGGTCGCCGCGGATCTTGCCGGCCATGACGCGTACAGCCTGTTCGCGCAGGCTGCTCATGCGGCGCGCGCGGACGGCGGTCTGTGCGGCGCGCAGCAGCAGCTTCATTGGGCTCGAGCGTTCGGGATTCGGACTGGCCGGTGCCGCCGCTTATGATGGTGACACTCCGCCGTTGCGCAGACGGTGGGCGTTCTGGGCCGCCAGCTACTGGCGCGACATAAGGGAGAGCAAGGTTGCGCGTGTGGCATTGGGTTCATTTGACCTGTTTATCGTGATAATGAATGTGCGGCTGGTGGAATCCCTTCACGAAATGCTGTGAGCAAGCATGGATCAATCAGATGTTGTGATATTCACTCTCACATCCGATTTGATATTGGAGGTTTTCAGTGGATACCGGTAAACACCTCATGAACTATTTGGGTGGATGGGTGTTGGCATTAGCCCATTTCTAACCCAGCAGCTCAACGTGGGTGAAACTTTCGTTGCGACCTTTGCGGCATTGAGCTAACCAACATGCAGGTTCCAGCGTCACGGAGCGACCTCACGCCGCTGCTGGAGGAGAACCAGCGACTCCGCACTCAGCTCCAGGCTGCAGAGGTCGCTTATCAACGCGTACATCGGTGTAACGCTGTGCTCGAGCGCCGCATTCAACAGGCGGAGGCGGCCGCTGAGCAGCTCAACACCCACCAAATTCGACAGAAGGAAGCAGACTGGATGGCCGAGTACGATCGCAATGTGCAGGCGCTGCTGCAGATCATCCACCACCACGAAGAGGCTCGGGCAGCACTGGAAGCGGAGGTGGTGCAGCTTGAAGCAGCGGCAGAGATGATTCCTCCTGCACCGAAGAGGGCAACGCAAGCAACGCAGACGGAAAGACCGCGAGTTAGGATCGTTTCTCCTCCGAAGAAAGGTGAGCGACAGGCACAGAATGACGATGAAGACGACGAGCGGGTTGAGAGAGAGCGGCCAGTCGACACGAGCGCTAGTCTCGTGTACATGCAGGTGAGTTGCGCAGCTCTGTTGCTCGTTTGGAAGGTTTGCGAAGACGCTCTTAACCCGATGCATCTGATGTTCCCGACCCACCGCAGCACCTGTTCGAGCGGCTTCAGAAGCCCAACACTCTATGCGAGAGCCACCGAGTGCCTGAGCGCCAGACAGTTGCAAGAAGTGGGAAGGCAGGGCTTCGGAACGAGCGCTGTCTGCGCTGCCTCCCGCACCCCAGCCGCGATTTCAAGGCGTCAGTCATGAAAAGATTGAGGGCAAACCAGATTGAGAGCAACAGAAGGCCGCTTGGGATACCCGAAGAATTTGAGGAGACGGCTATTGAGACAAGCCAAGCTGCAGTGGATACGTCTGCGCAGGAACCAACCGAGTCCGCGTTGAACTTGCACCAAAACTTGGAGGAGCGCAATCGTCTACTCCAGCAACGGTTAATTTCGCAGCAAAACGTCCTCGACCAGTTACTACACGCCAAGCTCCAGCTCGCAACTGCTAACGAGGCTCAAGTTGCTCCCAGACCCTCACGTGACCCATCTACGACGGCGGAGAAGGAAAAAGAGCTCAGCATCTCACAAAAACCAAACCAAGAGCAGGAATCTCCACCGCTCAGTGGGTGTTCGATCAGCAGGACTCCTAGTCTTCTACTGAGGGACCCACCAAGTTCCGATATTCAACGACGACGCCCCCTGTCCCCTCCAGCAGCTTAGCACAACGCAATGCAGCGTTGCCGCGCTTTCACGTGGAGTCTCGCATCCAATCGTCGAGATTCTTGATCTCCATCTCGAGGTACAGCAACTCTTCGCCTCGGCGACTCTGCAGCGGGATGGCGTACAACTTGCGTGCCTGGTTGTTCCATTCCGCTGGACATTGGTTGTCGATGGAAGCCATGATGTTCGCTCGCTCGGCCACCCAACGCTGCTCGGACTCCTGCAGTACCTCGCTGTATGTGTTCCCCATCCTATCAACCCCCAAATTCCATCGGTCAGATACCAGCATTCTATCAGCAGAAGACCGATCACTACCCGGAAACGTACATGGCTATAAGCAGATTGACGAGCAGAATCATGACGAGGATCACGTAGCCCACCACGAGCACCTGCGTGAAGGCGTCCATCCGACCTCCGGAGGCGTAATTGTCGTCGTAATTGACCTCTCCCGTGAATCCCGTGACCAGCAGCGAACGCATACGCAAGAGCAGTGCATGGGGTCCCACACGACCGTCGTGAACGAGGTAAATGGCCTGCGCGAAGCCAATCAACACTGCGCTGTAGACCAGGAAAAAACGTACGATGTCGCTGGCGATCATGCGCAGGATCATGATCACGAAGGGGCCCGTGGTGCGGAAGCCCAACAGGAAGAAGAAGAGGTAGAACCACGCGAAAATGAGGGTGACGGCGGCGAAGGCGTCCCCCAGCTCTTGATTCCCTGACAGCCGCATCCCCGTGGACACGAAGAGGGAGACACTCGTCGTGATTGTACACACGTTGTCCAGCTGGCCAGCTCCGGTCTCGGTGATGAACGCCTGGAAGTTCAGCAGCACCTGGCTGCTTTCGTTCATGAACTTGACGATTGCCAATATGAGAGCTCCGGTTTCGGCGGTGCCCAATCCTGCCGCCCGGAGGGTTGAGCCGTTTGTATACGTCTCGTACGGAGCGAGCGTCGTTCCGTTCAGAAACGCGAGAAACAGCAGATAAGCCGCCAAACGCAGGAAGAAGCGCTTCCGTCCTACGTATTTCCACTTCTTGTGCAGCAACTGCTGGATCTCCAGCAGCTTTAGCATCTCGAGACGCCGAGCCACGACCTCTTGCATCGCTACGTGGTGAGCCGACAGAGTGTTGGAGATCTTCTCAACGGAGCACAAGCATTGGATGGCAGTCGGGAACCCTTTCTCTCCTTTGGGCGCCAGCGGATATGGGAGCGACGCGATGGTGTCGTGCATGAATTGGAACCGTCCTAAGTCGGGATTTGGCCGTGGCTCTGGCTGCTCCAGGTCGAGTAACGGCACGTGAAAAGCTGTGATGGGTCCGTAGCGCCATGCAACGGAGGACGAGAGATGCAAGAGGTGCTGGAACATACGTTGGTTGCCAATGGCTGCGGCCAGAGACAGCGGAGTCAGCTCATCGCGATTGCGCTGCATCAGAAAGCGGATCATCTGTGTATAACTGGCTGGCTGCGCTGCCTTCAGGAACTCCACGAGATTGATATCGCCTTGGCTCAAGTCACCCAGTTGTAGTGGAGGTGGCTCTCCTACCGCAGACAGTGGCGATTGTAACGAACCTTGCGCATCACCCACACTTTCCACCTCATCGCTGGGTCTCTCCTCCGCAATAGCTGAAATAGATCCACCCGTGGAGAGCTGCTTACTAACTGGAGACAGCAGTTGCATGACATGCCGCAGCGCAAAGTCGTAGACATTGGGCAAATCGCGGATGACAGCGAGGTGGAGCACGTTGTTGCCATAGCGGTCGCATGTGAATATGGACGCCAGTGGCTCTTCCTCGTCTCCTTTGCCGGGCTCTACTGGCAATCGTTCAGCCGCTGCGAGGATGTGCAGCGCCATGTCGATCTGGTTGGACGCGAGCGCAAAGAGCAGCGGCGTACCGCCAAAGTAGCAGGTCTTGCTGGGCCCGAAGAACCTGCCAGAGGTCTCAGCACGCACCAGTTCGGGCACTTCGTGCACCAGCCAGCGCACCAGTTCCGCCTGGCGGTGCACAATCGCGATGTGCAGGATGTTCTCGCCCTCATACGGAGACAGCGCGTGCGGATGCCCCGATGCGTATGTGAGTGTGGCCAGCGCTCTGCATCGAAGCACGAGGCATTTGCCCAGTTCGTAGTGGCCAAAGAGGAACGCAATGTGCACCGGTGCGGCGCCCACCGAATCGCGGAGTTGTAAGCAGCTCTCGTCTTCGTCAACGAGCTGCAGTGTTGTGGTGCGGTTGTTGGTGCAGACGGCCTTGAAGATCCCGTCGTCGTGGTCCAGCACCTGCTGCGCCACCACGTCCACTTGCGCGTTGCCGGTGCCGAGCAGCCAGTACAGTCGACTGGACAGCCGTCGGCGCGGCGTAGGCTTCACGGAGCGCCGACCGACCGCCATCCTCGGTTTATATGCGACGTTTCGTGGTCCTGGATACGCCGTCGTTCAAGCTGAATTTGGACCTGGAATTCTATTCAGAGTGATCGAAATTAAGATTAACCAAGAAGGGTTTTGACGAATCAGACGCTTCTAAAAGTTGGGTTGTAGATCTGCTGGTGACAAAACACGGTGAAGCGCTGCACCAGCGAAATTCCCGAGCCAATCTCCAAAAGGTGCAGCATCAAGCAAAGCGCCATCGGTTGCGCGTCCCCGCGCAGGTGACAGTAGCAGGCAGGTGAAGCCGTTGGATGTCTGTTTGTTGTCTATGCGTCTGTGGCTCTGACGGTTGATGGGGATGTTGCGTGTTTGTCTTTTAGAACCAAGATGCAGGGAAGTCACGAGCAGCAGAAGCCGCCTTCGTTTCCAATGCCGCCGAAGAGCGCATGTACGTTGGCAGTTGCTGCACGACTATTACGTTGCAAGACGTGCATCGTATACAAGCGTTGCGAGTCTGAATGCGGCTGGATTTGTGGTGCGGTACAGTGTTCTCCAGATTGGAAGCGTTCCTGCCGGTGATGGCGGAGGAGAATAAGAAGCTGAACGAGGCGGTAGCAGCAGGCCAAGGCGCCAAGCACAACATCGAAGTGGAGGAGGAGGAAAACGCTGACGACGAGGATGACGCCATGACTGGAGGCGATGGACAGAAGGAGAAGAACGGCAAGGCACCCGTTATACAAATGGTACGCGCGCGTCATGGTCGCGGTTTCATGTCGTGTCTTTGAATGGGAGTCACGCGTGTTGAACACTAATGGCAATTGCTTGGTGCTGGTGGAAAACAGGACTTTGCATTAGGCACGATGGACGAGGGCGACGGCGACTCGGACTCAGACTCGGGCGTAAAGGCAACAGCGGCGGACCCGGAAGCACAGATCAAGGCTGCGATCGCCGCAAAGGAGTCCAGTGCGCTCTCGGGCTCCAAGCGAGAAGAAGGAAAAGAGGCGTCGCCATTCCAGATGCGGATCGAGAAGTCGAGCAGCAAGCCGCGCCCGGTCATCCAGGAACTGAATTGATCCAAGACAGACGAGTGCATAGGTATTTACATACAGGAGGATTTGACTTCCTGGAAGGAATCGGACAAAGTGAGTGAGATGCAGGCTGTTTTCATACGGAGTGAGCTTGAAAGAGAAGCAGCGCATTAAGCGAAGGAGGCCACGACATGGCTTCCGAAGCACCATTCTCCGTCGAATACCCACGTTTGTCAATTCATTGTCCGAGCACCCCCGGGTTTGCCACACTGGAGGGCTCTATTAAACATATCCCGTTACCTATCACGGTGGTCAAGCCGCCGTGCACCGCTGATTTTCCTCCTAACAGCTTGCCCGCGAGACCGCATATGAATATCTTTATGTTGTATAATTTTTTCAAATAGAGACAAACTAATCGGCTTCAAATAGGACAATCGTGGGGTGCCGCAGGTCTTTGCAACTGCTGGAAGCGAGGGGGTGGGGGCCGAGGGGGGAAACGCGCGCCTCTCCTGGTGGTTCATGCGGTCGGCAGTCTCCAAAGCCGCACGCAGGTCACGCACGAGTCCCAGCAACGCACCATGTTGTACCAGCTGACGCAGAAGATGTCCAAGGCTGGCGCCATCACTTTCACCCTCAGCGGCGCTGTCGGTCTCTCGTACGGAATGTTCGCGTACTTGCGCTACACCGGTACGCCACACGCCGCTGCTCTGTGTTGAGGCGAATGTGGGAAACCTTACACTAACGTTACGCTTCGCTTTGCGCTGACTGGAACAGGCCCGGACCTTGGTGGCGACGTCCCCGGCTCGCCCAAGACCACCTCGCCCGAGTGGCAGGCAGCCTCGGTGGAGTACGCCAAGGCGCAGAAGGCCAACCCCATCCGTCACTTCAAGGGTTAACTGGTGCGTGTGGCTGCCTCGTGTGCGGTTGAAGCCCCATTCCTCCTTGTTATTATTGGCCGTGGGGGCGAGCGACCGACGCAACGGGAGGTGGGCGAGCGAGAGAAGCGTGTGGGCGGCGGCGTCGTCCGGACGGGGACCCCCTGGCCGGCCAAGCCTGCAGCAGCAGAGGCAAGCGTTCGTTCCGTCTCCCTTTTTCCGCGATTCAACAAACTAATTCAAAACCACCAGAAAAACAAACATGAGCACATATCCCGCGGAAGGATACCCCTCTCCTCTCATACGTATGGTCCTTCTTCTTGTATTTCCTGCGTGTTCCCTATCAATGACACTGCTCTTCCCGTCACCACACGTCGTCGTTCCGGTGTCTAAGCTATTCGTGCTCGAATTATTTCGCCGGTATTTCCTGCGGTCAGAAACCGACACATGTTAGCATTGGCATCGCACAAACTACCGGGTTTCAAGCCGCTACGCACCAGCTCCGCGACCTGCTCCTTGCGTTTGGTCTCGGCGGCGTCCCAGCCGTCCATCGCTCGCTGGCGCAGTTTCTCCTCGGCCGCCTGCTCGTCTGCGAGCTGCTGCTCGTCCTCGTCGTCGCGGAAGCCGTAGTAGTCCGGCTCGATGTGCTTGTGCATGTCCTGGCGGGATCGCTTGCGCGGCTCACGTGCCTCCTTTTGGAAGAGCTCGCGCACGCCCGGGAGATTCTTGGCGGCGCCAAAGTACTTGTAGCCGCCAGCTCCACGCACGGCACTGCCGTCCGCATCGTAGGCCTGTGGTTGCGTGCGCGCGTAGTCCGGACCGCCCAGCTGCACGATGCGTCTCTCCCAGTGGCGCTTCTCGCGGATGCGCTTGTTGATCTCGTCATTCAGATCGCGGATCACGTGTTCGCCCGATCCGGCTGTGCATAGGCGTCAACGAGATGCGCTACGACGGATGATATGAACCTATAACCGAGACAACACGTACCGTTCTGGATATCCGCCACCTTCTTGGAGATCTCACGGATGATCTGACGCCGCCAGCGCTCGGCATCCTTGAGGTTGTCGCACTGAGAAGCCAAGTAAGGTCGCCGACTGGTATTGGAGGCAGAATAGACCAAAGCAACGCGTGTTAGTGGGGGAGAAACGAGCAACAGCAGAGAGCGCATACCCACTTCTTGAAGGTGTCGGCGAAGTCCTGCTTCATGGACGTCCATCGGTTCAGCAGGGACTGCGCCTTCTCCTCATTGCGCGCCATCTTGCTCGTCGGCCTGCCGCTTGCTTTGGGGTATTGCTTGGCTTCGCTGCGCGAGATGTTGTCGGAATGTACGCGATCAATCCTTCACCTTCACACAACCTATACAATCCCTCTACTTTCAAATAGTATGTGCATCCGTTGTAATTCATCATATACTACAGGAACGACCTTTTTACAGGGATACGTGCACCACCGAAAAGGCGTGAAACGCCAAATCATTTTGCACAGAGTATCGTTATAGACAGGGGGAAATAGTATCGAGGGCACCCGCACCCCACATTCGCTATTTCCCACTCCCCAAGAGGCAACATGGCTGGCGTTTGGATGACAGGAATGCGCGCGCTGCGACGCGGTTCATCGCGGCCGCTAGGCTGGCGCCTGCTGAGCACGCAGCAGCTGAAGCCGAAGGTGGCGGCCTACGACCTGGTGGTGATCGGCAGCGGACCGTCCGCCACGCAGTGCGCGCTGGAGTCGGCCAAGCAGGGCAAGCGCGTGGCCATCGTGGACAAGAAGGCGTCTCTGGGCGGCGTGTGTGTCCATACCGGCACCATCCCGTCCAAGACCTTCCGCGAGGCCGTGCTTTATCTGTCTGGTTACCGCCACCACGGCTTCTACGGCAAGTCGTACTCCATGAAGACGGTCACGATTGAGGACATCTTGTACCGCGTGCAACGCGTGGTGAGCTCGGAGGAGGACGTGGTGCGCGCGCAGCTCAAGGCGGCGCGCGTGGACGTCATCCCGGGATTCGCGCGGTTCGAGAATGAGCATGAGATCTCCATCGTGCGCGACGAGGAGGACAAGGCTGGCGCCGGCAGCAGCGGCGGCCTGGACGCGCTCTCGCGCGTGCGCGCCGACAAATTCCTGGTGGCCTGCGGCACGCGCCCGGCGCACAACCCGCTGGTGCCCATCGATGGCAAGATCATCATCGACAGTGACCAAATCCTCAGTCGAGACATGCACGCGCTGCCGCGCTCGCTCATCGTCGTGGGCGCCGGCGTCATCGGCATGGAGTACGCATCTATGGTCAACGTCGTGCCCGGCCACTCGGTCACGGTCGTGGATGGCCGGCCAGACGTACGTGCCTACAGTCTTTAAACCGTTGCAGAGATGGGATCTGGCGTTAATCTGTGTTTCTGTGTGTGCATAACGGCAGATTCTGTCCTTCTGCGACCGCGAGATCATCAGCAACCTCACGTACGACATGCAGAGCAACGGCGCGCGCTTCCTGTTGGGCGAAACCATCAAGAAAGTTGAGGTGCGGGTCGAAGCGTCTCTAGTTGGGTGTGGTGGAGGGAATTTCCACCGTCATACTAACGCTCGGATCTGTGTTGGGGTATTGTATTGTGCTTGCTGTGTGCAGACAAGCGAAAACCGCGTCAAGGTGTTTTTCAACAGCGGCAAAGTGCTGAGCGCCGATGCACTGTTGTATACAGTGGGCCGTCAAGCCAGCACGGACGGACTAAACCTGGAGGTGGTCGGGCTCTCGCGCAATCCTCGCGGGCTCATTAACGTGAACAAGAACTACCAGACCGACCAGCCGCACATGTACGTGGGAAGCTGAGACATGATACGAGCTTTTGTGTCGCTCCACTCACTCATAGATGCTGTCGTTTGTTGTGATATGCTAGTTACGCCGCAGGGGACTGCATCGGCGCGCCAGCGCTGGCGTCCACGAGCATGGAGCAAGGCCGCCTGGCGTCCTGTCACATGTGGAACCCGGATGAGGAACTGGCTACCACTAGCCAACTGGAGAACGGCAACTACCCGTACGGCATCTACACGATCCCGGAAATCTCAATGGTGGGCCAGACGGAGCAGCAACTCACGAAGGACTGTGTGAACTACGAGATTGGTATTGCCAAGTATTCGGAGCTGGCCAAGGGTCAGATGATGGGTGCTATGGCGGGCGGCACGCTAAAGATCCTGTTCGACCCGGACACGCTCAAGCTCTTTGGAGTGCACGCCATTGGTGAGGGTGCCACCGAGATTATCCACATCGGACAAGTCGCCATGGCTATGGGCTGTTCGCTCACGTACTTCCGAGACGCCGTGTTCAACTACCCAACTCTGGCCGAAGCCTACCGCGTTGCTGCCTTGAACGGTCTGGGTCGTCTCAGCCGTGACATCGAAGAAAACTAGACGCGACTACCTCGTTCGCGGGGTGGGCCGTGTGGAAGAAGGCTTGGCAAGCTAAGTACGTCACTGCTGGTACGTGAAGTAGACAGATAGAATGTGCTGACGAAATACATGGCTGGAGCTTCGGAAAAGAGTGGGGCAACAACGTGAACAAGCAGGTGACATGAAGATTCAATAGCTGTATGCCCATTTGTCACCTATCTAACCGCATTGGAGCAGCACCGCCATAGGGACGTCGCGGGAGCTTGCCGAATCGAGAAGCAGATAGTCACTTGCGTTCAACCCGGTGCGCTCCTCCATCTCATCCTCCCGGTATGGCAAGATGACGGCGTAAGAGGTACGACTGCTGCTGCGGATACCGCCAACAATCGACTGAGCACGACGGATTTTGTAGAGGTATAACTGGATGCCGAGCACGCGAAGCCAGAAGAGATTCCACGGATCGGTCATCATGGCGATGTTCATGAGTTGCAGTACCGAGTGAGTTTCCGTGGTGCGAGATCGCAAGCCTCCCAGTGGTTCCTTCCGGATGATAGTTCTTGCGTTTATCGGGCCACCGGGTTGCACACGAGAGGGCCAAGGCCATCCTTTCGTTTGCATTAATAATCTGGTTGTGGGGGCAGCTGATTGGAGTGGTGGGATCAAGTTGGTTGTCGGCGCTGGGACGGCTGTGCTGTCGTTTGTGGGAGACACTTCAATTACTGAAGCTAAAAGATTGGCTGGCGTTGCTAACGCTCTAACATAGCTGGCGCGCGGACCGTTGCAGGGTGGGGGCGGTCGAGCCATGACGTAGAAGCGAATGCTCAACGCGGAGGTCGGCCAGAGGGTCGCTGTACCGCAAGGCACGATGGGCGTCGAGCTCAGGACCACTCCTCCGTTTGAGCGGTTGAGCCAACCATTGGCGGGTGTGAAATAACCCAACGCTTTCACGGTCACGGCCAGCGCCGCCACGAACGCGGCACAGAACATCAGCATGTTTGCGCTGTCGCCAAATATGTAGGAGGATGTGTTGAAGTACCCGCCAGGGTTGGATTGGACGATATCCATGGTTTGTCCGGTGTGGGGAATCCGGAACATGTTCACGATTCTCACGTCGCGGAATGTGGTTTTCTTGTAGGGCCCCAAGACCGTGAGAGTCGATGTGAAGCTGATGATGAGTCCGCGAATGCCAGGCATCCCTTCGCTCGAATCACCCCGCGTCTTCCTCACGAGTGATACCAGCAAGTTCGCAAGAAGCGCCAGCAGCCAGACGTTGCGCATTTGGACGGCCGTGGACTCCAGAAACGGCACAAGCCTAAAGTTGACAGAGCCACTTACCGAAGCCCAGTACGAGTCCAGAAAGATGTCCATGAAGTTGCTGTCCAAGAGCAGCGCGAGGACGTATCCCGCCACGGGCAATGGGCTGCTGTACACGATGACTTGAAACGGGATTTTGAGCACGGTAGAGATGGTCAAGAACAGATGCGACATCGACGGTGGATTTCCCGCGACCGTTTGTGCTGCGGCGGCATGCGCGGTGGCGATGGAGGCTCCATAAACCAGCAGTGCCAACCGAGCCCAGACGTAGCACTGCGCGCCGCCGCGCAGCATCGAGATAACGCCATACCAGTCTGTCAAGTTGGTCTGGACAATGTCACGCTCATAGCGGTAGTCGTCGACGAAGACCGTTGTGCAATTGACTCCCGTCATCGTTGAGTTGGCTCCGTCGTCGGTGCAGCGTCTGCCTCGAGTCAGCACCACGACCTCGAGGGCTTCGTAATTGTAGGAGGTGGTGCGCATGGCTCCCGAGCTCAAGGTGAGTCTCTGTGTCGAGATTAATGCGACGTCCAGCACTAAATCCGGGTAGCGCTGTTGCAGACTCTGGAATCGGAGATCCATGTGGTCCCACAGTCGGACGGAGGGTAACGACGCGTTCAGAGCGTGGGCACATTTCCAGATACCTGGGTGATTGCAGAAGCGTGGCCGACGTGATGAACGTATCGATGGACTTGCTGTTGAGCAGATGGCGAGGGATCGTGTCTGCCGTGAGGTGTGCGGAACGTGGAGTGAGTGGAGTCGCCACGCAGGCTTTTTCGAGATAAAGCGCATCACGACATGATGAATGCGGTCGACCCAGTTGTGCTTCGTGGCGTAGTGCCAAGGTGTGGGAGCAATGCCAGCGGTGGTGACTTCTGGCTGCAGCTGCAATTGGGCAGCAGAGATGAAGGCGTCAAGCATGGAGAACGCAGTGCTCAAGTCCAGCAGGCTGTCCGCGTTTTTCCTCGAATGCTCGCCCGTGTCCTTGTAGAGCAAGAAGGACGGGAATTCTGACACGTTGAGCAACTCAACGGCACCTCGCAGACCGACCGAGGTCGTGTCGTATTGATACGGCCAGACTCGAGCCCCAGAGATCGTTTTGGTGCCCGCCAGCCCGAAAAACGCAGCTGACTCCGCGTTGCCATTGCTGTCGTTGCCATTACTGCCGTTGCTGTGCCGTCGAATCGAAATGTGCGTGACCGGGTAATTGAATGGCCCAAAACGAACGGCGGTGCTGGGCATGAGCGGCTCTGGATAGAAATCTTGGAGGTTTCGCACACCAAGACTGGTGCGAGGGATGTCGGTCACCAGCAGTGCGAAGGAAACCAACGTGATGAGACAGCGAAGTTTGTGGAGCACGATGCAGCCGTCGATGTCTGGCCGCAGGAGCAGCTTCCGCCAATCGTGCGCTCTTGCACGAGTGAGGCTTCTGGTGCTGCCTCTCGTGCGCATGCTGGCGGCCACGTCCTCCTCCGTGACACGGGCAAGCGGGACACCGCATCGACCCGGTGCCAGTGGGCGAATTGCGGTCATTGGACTCCCAAAGTGCCGGCTAATGCCGCCCTTTCGTGGCTTGGAGTTATAACGGACGGCAGAACAGCATCGCGGTTAGCGTGAGGACCCCAGTTGCTGGCCAGAACGTCGTGGTTTCGCAATTTGAAAATCTGGCACCAGGTCATAGAAGCCCTCCCACCATGGAACTTCAGCGATATTTCAGCTGTCTGATGTGCAGTCGTAGCGTGGTGGACACTCCGACGCTGTCGTAGCCAATTCGGGAAAGATTCCAGGTCTGGATCTTCAACTTCTAGCCGCATTGCAGCAGTATGATCATGGGCACATCGCGGGAACTTGCCGAGTCAAGGAGTTGATAGTCGCCTGGGCTCAAACCAGTGCGCTCCTCCATCTCATCTTCCCGATACGGCAAAATGACGGCGTATGAAGCACGGCTGCTGCTGCCGATACCGCCCGCAATCGACTGAGCGCGACGGACCTTGTAGAGGTAGAGCTGGACGCCGAGCACGCGAAGCCAGAAGAGATTCCACGGATCGGTCATCATGGCGATGTTCATGAGCTGTAGAATCGATTGAGCTTCCGTGGTGCGAGACCGCAAGCCCCCTGGCGGCGACTTGACCCGCTTGACAATCGTTGGGGTTTTGCTGTCACCGGGCAACACACGCGTGCTCAATGGCCATCGCTTCTTCCGAAGTGACGAGCTGGTGGTGAGGTCGACTAAAGGTATGTGGGAGGTCGCTGCAGTCGTCAGCGATGGAGCGACTCTGCATTCGTTGACGTGAGGCCCGCGCAATGGCGATATCGGGAGTTTGAACGTTGGTAGTGACCGCTTGATGATGCTGGGGCGGGGAGCGTAAGTGCTGTTGTGCGTCGATAGCGGCTGAGTCCGTACATAAAAGCGAATGCTCAGTGGGGAGGTTGGCCAGAGGATTCCAGTTCCGCAAGGCACGATGGGTGTCGAACTCAGGATTACTTCTTCATTCGTCCAGCTGAGCCAGTATCCCAACGCTTTTGCCAGTATGCCTAGTGCTGTGACGAGAGCGATGCAGAGCAACAGCATCGTCATGCTGTCATCAAAGACGTAGGAGGTCGCATTGACAAACTCGGTGGGTTCTGACTGGACAACATTCATCGTCTGTCCGTCTTCTGCGAGGCGAAACACGCTGGTAATACTCGCGTCGCGAAACGTGATTCTCCTGTACGGCCCAAAGACTGTCAGAGTCGATACGAAACTGATGGCGAGTCCGCGAATACCAAACACCCCCTCACTCGAGTCATCCCGCGTCTTCCGCGCGAGTGCAACCAGCAAATTGACGAAGAGCGCCAGCAGCCAGACGTTGCGCATCTGCACAGCCGTGGACTGGAAGAACGGCACGAGTTGGAAGTTTGTCGCCCCGTCAACTGCGGCCCAGTACGCGTCGAGAAAAATGTCCATGAAGCTGCTGTCCAGCAGTAACGCCATCACATACCCCGCGATAGGCAGTGGGCTGCTGTACACGATGACTTGGAAGGGGATGTTAAACACGATGGAGATCACAGAGAGCAAGCGCGAGCTCGACTGGGGCTTCTTTGCGGTGGCGGTGTAGGACCCGTAGAGCAGCAGCAGCAAGCGGACCCAGAAGTAGCTCTGCGCCCCGCCCCGCATCGTTGCGATAATGGGATACCAGTCGACAGCGTTGGTCTGAAGCATATCGCGCTCGTAGCGGTAGTCGTCGACAAAGACCGTCGTGCACTCCGCCGTCTTGGACACTGAGATGGCTCCGTCATCAACGCAGCGCCTGCCACGCGTTAGCACGACGATTTCCTGCTCCTCGCAATTATAAAAAGTGAGTCGCAATGCGCCAGTGGTTGAGGCTGGTCTGTGCGTTGAAAGTAGCACCACGTCCAGCACTAAGCCCGGGTAGCGCTGCTGTAAATCTTGGAATCGGAGGTCCACGTGCTCCCAGACTCTGACGGGTGGCAGTGACGCGTTGAGAGGATGCTGGCAGTCCCAGATCGCCGGGTGATTGCAAAAGTGCGGTGGAGGCGGCGAGCGTGCAGTTGAGCTGCTGGTCATCAAGCAGAAGGCGGGTGAGCGTGTTTCACGCGATATTGACGGAACGTGGAGCGAGTGAAGGCTCCAGATGGTGCTTTTAGTAAAGAAGCGGATGAGATAGTGATGGAGGCGGTCGACCCAATTGTGCTTCGTGGCGAAGCGCAGCGTTGTCCGAGACATGCCGTTGCTGTCAGCAATTCCAGGCTGCAGCTGCGCCTTTGCAATCGACATGAACGCGTCCAGCATGAAGAAGGTGGTGGCTAAGTCCAGTGTGCTCTTCTGGTCGGCCTCCTGCGCCGTTTTGCCCTTGTATAGCAAGAAGGGCGGGAAATCCGACACGTTGAGCAGCTCCACAGCACCACGCAGGCCCACGGACGTGGAGTCATACTTGTAAGACCACACATGCGCAGTGTCGACCGGATCCAGTCCCTCCAGCCCGCGGAATGTAGGGACTCCCATGCTGTCATTGCTGCCGCTGTCGTTGAGGCGCCAAATGTGTCCGACCGGATACTCGAAGGGCCCGAAGCGGACGGCAGTGCTGGGAAGGACTGGCACTGGATAAAAGTCGTTGAGGCACCTCACACCCAGCCCAGAGCGAGGGATATCGGTCGCCAGCAGTACGAGCGATATCACAGTGATCAGGCAGCGCAGTTTGGAGAATCGAATGCAGCCAGCGATGTCTGGTCGCAGAACGAGCTTCTGCCAGTCGTGGGTTCTGGCGCGGGCTTCGCTTCGGGCGCTTTGGCGTCTGCTTCTGCTGCTAGTGGCATTTTCCTCCGAGACAGCAGCAAGCGAAGCACCATATCGCAGCGGCGCTGGCGAGCGGATTGCCGCCATTTTCACAAATGCGGGCGTCCTTTCCGATTTCGAACCCTGTAACGGACGCGGTCGCATGCTCAGAAGAGGGTTCGCATATTCTTGGCCTTCAGCGCCGCGTCACCAATAGATCCATGCGGACCCGGCCAACGTGAAGAAACGCTCGTGTACGTCGGTCTCCTTGGCAATGTGCCTAACCGCATTGCAGCATCACCGCCATGGGGAGGTGACAAGAATTCGCAGACCCTACAAGTTGGTACTCGTCTGGCCTCAGGCAAGTGTGCGTCTCCATCTCTTCTAAACGGTACGGCAGGATGACGGTGTACGCATCGCACCCAGTGTTGAGGCGATTGCTGGTAGAACCGGCGAGCTCCGTGTCCTCAGCACAGCGGATTTTGTACAAGAAGAGCTGGATACCGAGCATGCGAAGCCAAACGAGTGTCCAAGGGTCGGTCATCATGGCGATGTTCATCAGTTGCAGAACGGAACTGGTTTCCTGGGTGCGGGAGCGCAAGCCGCCGGGTGACTCCACTCGCTTTTCGCTCATTGGCCTTTCAGAACCGCTGGGAACCACCCGGGAACGCCAAGCCCACAGTTGTCTCCAGCAGAATCGACTGGAGGCGTGGTCATGTTGTGGCAAGACACTGAGCGGTGTCGGGAGTACCCTGCAATTGCTGGGAAGTGGAGAGCATACATTGGTTGGTGGCAGTGGCGGTCTAGTCGCAACTCGGAAGCGAATGCTCAATGCGGAGGCAGGCCACAGTCTACCGGCTCCACAGGGAATAATCGGTGTCGATCCAATGATCACGTCTCGGCTTTCCTGACAGACAACAGGTGGCAAACAGCGAGACCCCAGCGCGCACAAGGTCTTGACGACCGAAGCAAGCACCACTGCCACTCCAATCGAGAGGATCATCATGGTCATACTGGTATCGAAACAGTAAGGTGACGTGTTGAGGTACGGAAGGGGCCGAGCCTTGATGGTCTCCATTCGTTGTCCGCGGTCCGCGAGGCGCAGAACGACTGTGTTCACCGAGTTGCGGAAACTGGGGTCCTTGTAGGGTCCAAAGATCGACAGCATGGCTGTGAAACTGATGGCGAGTCCTCGGATCCCGAGCACGCCTTCGTTGGAGTCGAAGGGGTTTCTCCTACTCACGGAGACCAGGACGTTGGTCAAGAGCGCCAGTAGCCAGACGTTTCTCATCTGCACAGCCGTGGAATTCAGGAAACGCACCAGACTGAAGTCGCTGTTGGTGCCACCCACTGACGACCAATGTGCCTCGAGGAAGATGTCCATGAAGCTGCTGTCGAGCAAATGCGCCAGAACGTAGGCAACGACGGGTAGCGCGCTGCCGTAGACAACCACCTGGAACGGTACTCTGAGCACGATGGCGGTGGCAGTTTGCAGGCGCGAGACGACGCTGGGACTTCCATCGGCGGCAACGAAGGCCCCATAGAATAGCAGCGCAAGGCGAATCCAGACGTAGCACTGCGCGCTGCTACGTAGGCTTGCGATGATACCAAACCAGTCCTCGAGGTCCGTCTGGACAATGTCGCTCTCGTAGCGGTAGTCGTCGACAAAAACCGTCGTGCATTGAAGCTCGGAACTGGTTCCGTCGTCGATGCAGCGTCTGCCGCGACTTAGCATCACGATCTCGATCGTCTCCGTGTTGTAGTAGGTGCTCTGCATGGCTCCCGAGCTCACAGCGAACTTCTGCGATGAGAGCAGCGCCATTTCCAGCGACACGTTTGGATAGCGTCGCTGAAGGCCTTGCAGTCGGAGGCCGAGGTGGCGCCAGAGTGGGACGGAAGGAAGCGACGCATTCAGCGGATTAGTGCAAAGCCAAGGGACCACATGGTCACAAAAGCAAGGGCGAGACCGTGAGGCCGCCGCGGTGCCAGTCACCGGACAGATGTTAAACACTTTGGTCTGGTCGATCGTTGCTGGAACGTGGATGGAGTGCAGTCTCCACACCGTGTTCGTTGCGAAGAAGCTGGTCACGTAATACTGCAGACGGTCGATCCAGAGGCTCTTGGTGGCCAAGCGCCACGTCGCCAAAGTGACGTCGACGTCAAGCAGCAATTGCGCTCGTGCGGACGAGATGAAGGCGTCCAGCATGGAGAACGTGGTGCCCAGATCCAGCGTACTGGCCTGGTTGCTTGCGTCCTCGTCCTTGTACAGCAGAGTCGCCGGGAAGGCCGACACGTTGAGCAGCTCCACGGCACCTCGCAGTCCGATGGACGTCGAGTCGTATTTGTACGACCACACACGAGTGGCCTCGATGGGTTTGGCATCCTTCGACCCGGTGAACGCACTGCTGCCACTATCGTTGGCTGGCTGAACGATGTGCGCAACGGGATACGCGTACGGTCCAAAGCGGACGGCACTGCCGGGCAGAACAGACGCGCCGTAGAAATCGGCGAGGCGCTTCACGCCCAATCCCGTGCGAGGAATGTCGGAGACCAGCAGCACGAAGGACACGAGCGTGACCAAACAACGCAGCTTGGACAGCACGATACAGCGGCCGATGGCTGGCGGCAGGAGCTGGCGCTGCCACTCGTGTGCCCCGCTGTGGGCAGGCCCCCTGCTGTTGGGCAAGACGGCCATCTTGAGGGGCTCCGCTGGAGAGAAACTGCTCGTCCCCCATTCTAATCATGTCTAGTGCAGTTGTACAGGTTCGAGGACTCACGGTTAAAGAACACTTACTGCTTATGGCGCTATAATCGTTGGCCAAACTATTTCTTACGAAAATCAAGTGAAAAGTGAGAAGAGCACAGTTAACGGACTAAAGAGCACAAGGACCGGAATGAACGGTTCAGATCGACCAACCCAGGGACATCTGGAGGTGTGTCTCTCATAGAATAGACGCGACTTATCGCCGCTGCCGCATCAAGATGGCTTGAACTCACCTGTCGTTCGCTCAGAAGAAGGCCGTCAAGGCTCGCCATCGTTTCGGCGCCCACGGTGGCGTAACTCAAGCAGCAGAGCGAGCCGCTGGAAATGTCCGACCTTTCGCCGCACGACAATTTAATCGACAAGCTCTCGCTCGCCGACTCGTTAGCAGCGGAGGAGTACTTGACGTACGACGGCAATGTGGAGGTGAGGCCGATGAAATATCAACCGCCAGTGTCAATGACTCTGATTCTGATGACGGTGGCGCCGAAAACCGCCCACTCAGCCATCGTGACGCTCTCAGCGCGGCCCACCAACTGGAGACCAACGTATTCGCACGCGGCATCGACGCAGCTGACATTGGCGTACTGACCGAAAATATTAAGGTGGTATTGATTGGGAGCGTGCAGTACAGTACAACAGTACCGTACATTAACATAACTCCCCAAGTGTACAATCACTCTCGCTTTTACAAAAATCAAGTGCAATCTAAGCAGACTTCGAATCCAAGGACATCATCAGTATTCCTTGTCCTTTAACCGGGCGTCATCTGTAATAGGCTTTCCGATGGTACTAATTGCATCGTTGTCAGGCAATTACCGGATATATCCCATTTTCGCCTCCTTCACAGGCATTGCCTGTTAAACGCAAAAAAAAACACACACGCTGTTCCGGATCATTGAAATGGAGCCAAAAATTGAAGCTACGATTTTTCTGAAAAGATAATCACCTGTGTTATAGCCATAAAAACGGGGGCACGATTTAGGGGGCTCATTTCAATCAGGGAAAGCGCAATTGCGCTGGCAAGGAAGGTAAACCACTACATTTTGGCTGACAGTAGGAGCTTAAGGAATCCCTAGCCTGCTTGCAAATGTAAAGACCTTTTGGTTTGGTGAACATGAAGACATCAAATTTGAAGGCTATGCAGGCTGGAGCCATTGGTGTCCAGCTTCGAAGACGAGATAATGGTGTACAAGAAAAAGCTCCGTGGCAAGGCACCTTTTGATATGAATCCATGCATATTCCTTCCCCTGCTCTGTCTCTTAAGACCAGCATTGAAACCACGGATGGGAGACATCACGCGCTATTGTGGATACAATCAACTCTGACCACTCATGTTCTCTCTTCCGCAAAGTAGACCATGGGGACGCCGTCCCAGTGTCGGTTTAGCATAAGCCCACGATGGGATGGAGCGAGTGAGGTGCTCCGATGACATTTAAACTGAGGAGACTGCATCTGTATTTTATTGATTTCTGTGACGTGTGAGACCGTGCAATTGTTCAAATTCGGTCCAACTGTTTTACCGCTTTTTGACCACTCAGGCTCCACCATTTCAAGAAAACTTATTCCCCAGGCAAAGCGCCACATTATCGCACTCGTAGCAAGATGGAGGTGTTCGTGACCGTGGGCACCACCAAGTTCGACGCGCTGGTGCGGGCGCTAGACTCGGACGCGTGTCTGGCGGCGCTAGTGGCGCGCGGCTTCTCGCGGCTGCGCCTGCAGATCGGCCACGGTGAGCACGTGCCGCGCGCATCGTTCCCGGGGTTGGAGCTGTCGTATTACCGCCACGACGCGGGCTACAAGCAGGATGTGGCGCGCGCCGACCTGGTGATCAGCCACGCCGGTGCCGGCTCCATTATGGACGCGCTGGCAGCGGGCAAGACGCTGCTGGTGGTGGTCAACACGGCGCTCATGGACAACCACCAGACGGAGCTGGCAGAGGCCATGGCGGGCAGGAACTACTGCCTGCAGACCTCGTGCGACGGGTTGCTGGCCACGCTGGAAAGCGCCGACTGGGATCACTTGCAGCCGTATCCGCAGGCCGACGAGCAAGCCTTCCCTAGCTTGGTGGATTCGGTTGTGGGCGTGGAGGCAGACCGCAAGGACGACTAGATCGAGGAGTAATAGAGGGTGGAGGCTTTCAAGCCTTCTAGTTTTTTTTGTCATTAACTGAAGAAGACTCATATAAACTAGGTAGTACGAGGGGTTTGGGACTGGAGCCACTCACTCGTCGGCGATGGCGTCGACCATTTCCAGTAACGCGCCAGCGGTGGCGGTGCTACTGGCTGCGACGCTCGTGAGCTGGGCTGAAGGGTTCATCTCCACTAATGCCGCCGCGTCCACGACTTCCGCCTGCCTCACCACTTCTAACGATGCCACTGCACTTGTCTTGGCTGCTGAGTCGTAGTTGATCCGTACCGGCATGGAGGTGTCATCGTCATTGCTCCGTCCTGCCTCAGCCTTGACAGCCGTCGAGTCAAGACAGACGAGGCTCTCGGTGGCAGCTCGAAACGAATCAGCTGCCGCTTCCTCGCCGGAATCCGTCGCGTACTCGCCTTCTGCTTCTACAGCATCCACAACCTCCAGTAAAGCTCCCACGACTGCGCTGGCAGCAGCCGCGGCCGATACTTGAGCAGGAGTGGCCTCTTTCGTCGTGGCTCTCCACGCAGCTTCCACTACCTCCACCTCAGCAGAAGCTAGCGCTGCCAGATCAAATGGTTGGATTTTGTTTGCGCTTGTTAGTGGTGAGCTCGCATCTGCTACAGCTTCCATCTCCGATACCGAGACTGCTTCGTCTTCCGTAACGGCAAGCGTGTCGACCTCTTCTTCTGCTGTATCGACGTCTGGTGTGACCTCGTTGGTCTTTGCATCGGTGCCAACCACTTCCGATTCCTCAGCGTCGGCTTCCACTGCATCCATAGTCTCCAGTAAAGCTCCCATAACAGCCACAGTTGAAGCCGCCGCACTCGATTCGCCAGAAGAACTTGTCCCATTCCCAGCATCTTCGTTGCATTCCGCCAGTATACTCTCACTCATCTCGACAGCGTCCAATTTAGTCTCGACGTCAATCAACTCGCTTTCCAAAGCAGGCAGCACATCGGTGACAACATCCTCGTTAGTATGTGGTACACTTGCGTCCCTTGGAACTGACTCGTTGTTGTCATCAGCTGTGGCCGACACATTCCCTCCCAGCGTAGCTTCAGCTTCTGATGGCGCGACGACTTCCGTCTCCACGGCAGCCTCTGCGTATTCAACCGCTGTCACTTCACCGACTGCAGCAACCACTTGCAAAATCACAGCTGCTACCTCGCCCAAAGCAGCATTCGAATCGCCATCTTCCGCAGACGCCACCTCGACCTCGGACGAGACGTCCGCTGCATTTTCGGTAGTGGCGCCAGCAGCATGCACAGCCGATTCGTTAGCGGCGATCGTCTCCGTCGCTTCCGCCAATGGCTCAGACACATTGGGTTCTACCGCGACTACTACAGCATCGGCAGTGATCGACTCAACATCAACCGCGTCTGGTTCGGTCTTAACTGCTGCTGTTACAGCGACACCCCAGGCCTCAGCCAACTCCTCCCTTTCAGCAACAACTGAATCACTGTCCAACCCAGCCAATGCCTCCACATCGGACGTGACATTGACTACGCAGTCGATTGCATAGTCAACAGCAACGATCGGTCTCACCAATCCAATCAGTGGCACAATCCGCTCAGGCTCCGCAACCAAGGCAGTAAACGGATCGGCGTCGACCGCCACTGGATCGCTCTCAGCTGCCGCGGTTGCTGCGGTTGCTGCAAGCACTTCCGACATCACCGCAGCCACCTCGCTCTCGGCAGCAGCCGGCTCGCCTTCCACGGCAGTCGACACCTCCAGATCGACCTCGGACGCGACGTCGGCTTCGGCTTCGGCTTCGGCTTCAGCTGCGTGTTCGATGGCCGACGCCACCTCACCAGCTTCAGCTTCAGCTTCAGATTCAGCGACGGCGTCAACGGCAAACGGAATCGACTCCGTAGCCGCCT
>MBAC02009067.1:0-11717 GCA_001712635.2 Nothophytophthora sp. Chile5
GAGAAGCCGGCGTACATGCGCTCGAAATCCAAGCGCGCAGCCGTGGACGTCGACGGCTTCGCGTTCTCGAACGCGACTTGCAAGTGGCTTTGCGTGATCAAGCTGCACATACACCAACACCAACACATCAGTGCGATCAGTGCAAGACAAGATATTGGCAATGCACAATCTGCCCAGTTCTTGCGAGGTCCAATCCTCCCGCAGTACGTACCTGGACTGATCGCCGTTCAATTTCGCATGCACCAGTTCCAGTTGGGCCGAGTACATGATCTGTTTCCACGAGACGCGACAAAGCCTAGGCTGTTAGAAGCAGGCGACAGACGCACGTTTGGAGCATACATGCAACCGCATCACGTACCGCCTGCAAGTCAGCACCCGAGAAATGCACGCTCTTCGGAGCCGACGCGATTTCCGGGAGGTATCCTTGCGCCTCCTCCGTGAGCTCCATGTCTTTGCCAACGGCGCGAAGGATATCCAAACGTTCGTCTTCATCGGGGAAACCTGCACCAAGCATGGCACACGTGAGTCTACCCTCGGTCCCAGCACTCAATCCTGCAAACGGCTTTGATATGATCTTGGCAGCCGAACGCACCGCAATACAGCGACTTATCCAAGCGCCCCGGACGAAGCAACGCGGGGTCAATCATGTCCGGCCGACTGGTCGCTGCCAGCACATACACGCCCTACGTTTTCCACACAAACAGCCAACACCATCGGTTCAGTCGCTGCTCTTCACAGTCCTCAAGGCACCATGCAACGGCAATCCTCGCGTTTTACCTTGCGGGACTCGACACCATCAAGGAACGTCAGCAACTGGTTCACCAGACGGTCGGTGACCCCAGTATTATCAGCGCCACGGCGAGGAGCAATGGAGTCGAATTCATCGAGAAACAGCACGGAAGGGGCCGCTGAGCCGGCACGTGCGAACAGATCGCGGATCGCCTGCTCGCTTGCTCCGATGTACTTGTTCAGTACCTCAGGACCCTTCACGCTGATGAAGTTCAGACCGCATTCGTGCGCCACCGCGCTGGCCAGCAGCGTTTTCCCACAGCCAGGAGGTCCGTACAACAGCATCCCAGCCGGGAGCTTGATGGGAGTGTTGTCATAGAGCTTGGCGTAGCGGGTGGGTAGCTCCAGAGTGTCCTTGAGCACCGTACGCACTTGCTGGAGCCCGCCAACGTCGCTCCATTTGACGGAGCTCTTGAACAGATCCACTCCAATCAGTGCCGTCGGCTGGAAATCTTCAATCCCTTCAACGAAATCGTTCTGCTGCACTTTGCGGACTGCATCGGCGTCTTTGGTAGGCTGAAGGAGTGCGTACCGCTTGAACATCTGGTGCAGCGAGCGATCCGTGGCGCTTGACAGATCGCGGAGACTGTAGCCCTCGGTCAAGGATGACAACAACCCAAAGTCGATGCTTGGATCGACAAAAATCTGCTGCGGAGCCTTTGTCTGTTTCCCGGTCGAATTCGTATTGCCAACCTTCATGTGGAGCATTTCGCGGATCAGAGTTTCTCGTCGCTCCGCATCGGGTGACGACACTCGGATAGGGCGGTCGAATAGTCCGCCGCCTCGTAGAGCCTTGTGGATGCTCGTATCAGAGCGAGCAGCAGCGATGACAGCGACGCCCTTGCTCTGCATCGCATCTCCAACAGCCACCAGCAGTTTGGCTCTGGCTTGCTTCTTGTACTCGTCCGGCAGATTCTTGATCACTTCGCACTCCCGTTTGAAGGAGGCATTCAGCTCGGCTGTCGCCTTCCACATGCGTTGACAGTTGTGGGTCATCAGCACCACCAACAGCTCTGCAATCCGACGCGATTGCTCGTTGGCGGCACCAGCAGACTCATCTTCTTCCGGGACCAGTGCGTCCAAATTGTCCAAGACAATAACAGCCGGGGCGTGGGCGACAGCGTCTTCAAACAGGTCACTCAACCGAGATTTCACCGACTCCATCTTGAGTCCGCGCAAGTTTCGGCATTCCACGATCGTCGTATACGCCAAAAACGAGGATGAAGTATCGAGTGCTTGAACAAGAGAGCGCAGCAAAGTCGACTTACCACTGCCACGCTCGCCATGCACCAACGCGCATCCTGGCGGCTTCGTCCCGAGCAGAACACGGCAAGCGGCTGCATCTCGCGATAAAATGGGACGCACCGCCTTCATCAAAGTACCGTAAGCTTTGGCGCCACGTGAAAGGTGTAGAACAGATCGGTCCAAAGCGCTGATAGATGGCATCTTGGCCTGTGACTTGACCAACGTTTGCTGCTTGGATCCTGAGGCGCTGCGTACCACTACTTGGTCCAACGACAACATGTAGCCACCAGTTCTCCCGCCCAATACGGTATACTTCTCCAACGCGCCGATGGGAACATCTACAGCAATAACAGCACAGCGAATACGACCGTCGTCAGCCAAATTGATCTCACGGAAGCGTCAAGAATTCACTCTGGGCGTGAACTCGAGTTACCTTCAAGTTGCTTGGCGCTGAACGTTTCTTCGGCGTCGTATTCAACTTCAGCAAGTGCTTCGACGATCTCTCCATTCTCGAGTTGGAACCGGATGATGGAGCCCGAACTGACCACCCAGTTGCGAGCGGTCGAGGAACTCCATCGTTGGAAGGCCTGGTGAATGCTGCCGACAACAGCTGGAGAGTCTCCGTCCAGGATTTCGGGGTTAATCAGCAAGGTCACCAATGAGGGAGGAAGCTCTGGGAGCTTCAGAACACGCAGTTGGACGGATGCGTGTGCAGTGACTCCCAAGGTTACACTCATCCCTTGATTCAGAACAGTGTGACCGCGGGCGACGTCTTTCGAGCTTTTCAGTCTTGCGACGCAGCACGCCGGTTGTTTTCTAAAGCGTGGCAGAAAGCGGTTTGTGAGTGGACAAGGTCGAGTATACAGGAGTAATAGAGACACAAAGGGTAGTACATACCTGGACTCTTCTCCGACTTCAGCCGCTCCTGCACTCGCGGGGCTGGCGGCTTTCGATTCCAGACTCCAAACGGCAACAACAGGAGCTTCTTGGACGTCCGAGGGTGCGCCAAGAATCACCGCACCATCCAGCAAGACGAGCGTTTCTGGGTGAACCCACACTTCGTCGACGGAATCGTTTTGAAGTGTGTCCGTGTTTCCCTACAAGCAAATATTTCCCGACGATCAAACATGGTATGAGCAACAATTGCAACAGCCTGCTTGATATACCTCCATTTTGCGCATCTCCTCTCAAGGTACCTGTACAGTTAGCGTCGATGAAGACTCGTAGTAGAAATCGGGGCTCAGACCTTGCTCCGCCTCTTCTGGTTGGCGCTCTTTCGGCGCCACAATGACCTCGGAGATGGGCGTCAGTCGAGCATGCTCCCTGCCATGATAAAGCACGCATACATGAGCATCTTATATCACAAGATAGCACGGCATCGCAGGATCGGACGTACATTCCAACTGGCAGAGACGCCCGGATGCGAATGAGCGTGTTGTGGTTGATCCAAATGGGGCTCACTTGCTTGTCGTTCACCACGCACATCTGTCAGAACAGCAGCAGACAACAGCCACCTTCAAGTCAGCTACGTTCTACCACAACAGGAGTTCACTCGAGGCCTTTGCCACCTCGATACAATGCCGCCGTACCTGCCGCAGTAGCTCTGTCTCGATGGCGCCCGCGTGAAGCTGGATGAGCTCCCAGTCATCCGGTGTGCAGGGCTCCACGTTGACTTGGCGGGCGATGGGCAGCGCCTCGGCGACGTGGACAGCGATAAATGCCTGTTGTGCCTTCTCTAGATGGTCTTGCTGTGATTTAACAAAGGCAAGGTGAATGCTCATATCGCTTTCTTCCACGAAATAAGCGATGTACTCGCCAACCACACACACTGCTATGAAAAACGTACAATCCCAGCGCAACGCGCAAATTCGGCCGGGATCTCAATCACGTCACTGTAATTTACACACCAAGATAGCATGTTAAAACCATAGTAACACACAGCATCAAGCGATAGCCGCACGCCGAACCTGCGCAGTCCGTTGTCCTTGATCAGCCCGCCGATCCACCCGACGCAGACGCGCTGGACGTAGCCGTCCACGGTTTCCCACGACAGCTCCAAGATCGTGGACCCCGAGCCCACCTGGCACAAATGGGAGGCGAGCAACAACCAGCAACATGCGCAGAGGAATGAGCCGTTGACCCTCGCTACAGACAGCTGCAACTTGCGTCTTCTTCCGCGGAGCGTGAGACCTCACAAACGACAAACGAACCATGTCTGGACCGCTGAGGAAGGCCTGCACAAACGCATGCGGAAGGTTGACGAAGCAGCTGCTCGCGGGCACCAGGATCGGCGCCAAGAATGCTCCGCGCGCCGCCATCTCTTCTTGTTCGGGTCCGTCGAACTTGTCGATTGCACTTGGGCCGCAATTGCAATTTGAGTTTGGATGCATCATCAAAAGGTGGGACACTGTGAATAGTTTAATAGTGCGCTCATGCTCTCAACAGTGCGCTCTAGACTCTTTGAGTTCATTGAAGTTCCTAAAATTTATGTTTACCTCTGATACCGGTACATGTACCGAAATTCCAATCTTATAGGGCGTACCTCATTTACTAAGTACATGGTGATGTCCCATCGCGAAAAAGCTGATTTACAATAAATTACTGCTTCCTTTGAACATTACGGTAAGAAAAGATCAGTTCGAATTTTTGAACAGAAAGCTCCATTTTCGCAATAAATACCAGAGAACGCATGATTTCCACTCACTTCGCTGAGATACCCCCCCCTTACTGTCTCTCCGCATTAACATCTTTCCCATTCGTTTCTATTCCTCGCCAATATCTGCGCCGACCTCCTTTGCGAGTTTAAGCCTCTTCAGAACCAAAACTAACCCTTCAATCTTGTCCTCAAGATCCTCTACGCTGACATCTTCAGAGATTCTCTTGTCTGAAGGAATCGACATCCTCTTAAAGCCACTCGTGATTGTGCTCTCAGGCAAATTACCCCATGCAGACGCCAACCACTGCATTAACGTGGCACGATTGGGAGTCTCCAGCTTGAATTTACCTGTCGCAGCACTATCTCGGTGCTCTTGGATTTGGTTCTGCAGTCGCGTGACCCACTCGGACCGTAGTGCCAACTTGAACGGCTTCATCCACGCGATGTCGGCCGGCTGGCATGATGAAGTGTACCCAGGTGGAAGCTTTAAAATCACCACGTTGATAGAAGCCGCGAAATCGCGCACCGCTTGCGTCCAGTGGCCGCTGAAGTCATCCCAGATCAGCAAGATCTTCTCGCCTAGGCTGTCTCGATTGCCGAAGTGAAACCGCAAGAATTCGATTGACAAGTACGCATTCCACCAACCCTTGCTATTTCCGTAGATCTGGAAGCCGTGTTTCTTCATGAGAGGAGATACTTCACGCTACACGCCACGCCCAAAGCCGTTCTGATGCTGGCGGTTGAAGTGTGCTGTATCGGGGATCTTGGAGGGGAGCTGCTTCAGAACTGCGAACGGGGCAACTTCTTCCCGTTCATGTCGGCAAGCAGCATTACAGTCATTCGCTTCTTCTCCGCCCCGCTGTTGTGGGCCCACACGGTCCGACTGCCCTTTTCAGCATAAGTGCGCGATGGTAGGTACTCGTAATTCATGGCTGTCTGGTCAGCGTTGTAGACCTCCACGATATCTTCGTCCTCCATCACGCGTATTACCTCGAGCCTGAACTTGTGCTCAACCTCTTCCTCGTCGGCAGGCGTGATTTGACCGATTTGTGTCTTGCGCCGCAGAGAGAGAGGTGATACTTCTCAATGAAGCGCCTCTTCCAGCTCCACGTCGCCGAAAAGGTACCAGGCGCAATGTCGGCAGAGGTAGCCGTCTCGATAGCCTTGCACTCGAGCATGAACGGGGAAACAGGGACGCCTTCTCGCCTGAGATCTCGAATCCACCGCGCCAGCTGATCTTCTTCCTCTTCTGTTAAAACGGTGGAACAGCCCGTCTTCCTGTCCTTCTGAAGATGGCCACGGCCAGAGGCTACATCATTGCTGATCTTTGACTCTCTTTCAAGCCATTTGTAGACTTGTCGCTTCTTGATCCGTGTCTGCGTTGCGTCCAGCCCAGGAAAGAACTCTCGGATTGTAGCCGCCATCCCATTGGCGTGCACTTGTTGTATGATGTGCGCCTTTTTCGTATTGCTGACACCAGTTCGCAGGAAGGTGGTGTCGGCCTTGTGCACGCCCTTGATGCTGGTCTGGCCTTTTGGCTGCGCTCTTGGCGCCATGTTGCTTTCGGTTGTGCGTTGCAACCGTCCTGATGCGACGAGGACGAATGGCTCTGGTTGAGTGGCATTTCGCGCTATATCCTTTTTACATGACGGTATCGTAGTAATTTTCAAAGGGGTGGTTTATAAGAAAGAATGCGCAACTGTTAAATTTCGCTGCTGTGATTGGCCGGTCAGCAGATATGCCGTATAAAAGATATATGCCTTATAACATAGGAATTTCGGTAGCTGAAAGACAATTTCCACAGTTCAAAGGCCGAGCGCACCCATATCAAATTAAAGAGCGCCTCGCTCCGCCGAAAGGAAGCGGACACCGCGCTCCTCACCGCCACAACAGTCGCTGAACGGCCTCCATCCGAGTACATGCAGCCCCGGACACCAACCCGTGCAGTGCTGGGGACTCGCTGCGTGCTTCGGATTGTGTTGTTTCAACCCGTTCAAGTGCCCGTTTCATGGTCGCATGCCAATTACTTCAAGTTGACGATGGACAGGGGTGTGAGCGCATTCGCAGGGCAATTAATAAACAACGGCGGATGGAGACGCGCCCTCATCAGACTGCTGCGTCACTACTCGCTGAGCTTATCCGTTTCGCCATACCCAATGCAGAAATAGCCATCTGCCATCCTATCTCTCCTTCGTGTGACAGCACGCATGGCATTTCTAAAGCGCACCGACGCTGCTCAAGGCGAAGCAAGCTACCCATATTTCCCGTCTGTGGTCTCTGCAATGAAGCGGGCCAAGGAAGCCTCCAGGCACCGCAGCGACTGGGTGAACAAGCTCGACAAGCGTCCGACGCGAAACCACCAGCGCGGTTTGTTGGGCTTCTTGCACAGAGAGGGCAAGCTCATGCTGCTGCTCGTCATGCTCGGGGTCTCCGGTACGTCATGACTAACACTTGCCAGCTTCCACATAACTTGGTAGAATGCCTGGTCTTGACGGTGGGTTTACGCTCCTTCCTTGCTTAACTCGCAGCTTCGATCGTCGACTATTTCATCGACACGGCGGTGCTGGGTCTTGGTCTGGCGCGCCAGCAGCTCATGCAAGTGGGATTCCTAGGCGACTCGTCATGCGCAGTCTTCGCTGTTTGGAGCGCGTTCACAATCCTCGTGGCGACCGCGGGCGTCGTTTGGACACACGTGTTCGACCCGGTGGCGGCGGGTTCTGGGATCCCGGAAATGAAGAGCATCATCTCATACGAGCGACGCGAGGATGCCGATCGATACCTGCGCGCTCGCACGCTGCTCTCCAAGATCGGTGGACTCACGTTCGCTATGGGCAGCGGGATTTCCGTCGGCAAGGAAGGGCCCTTCGTGCACACGTCGTCCATCATTGCGCATCGATTGATGAAGCACATCGGGTGGTGCCGCCGCATCTACTCGAGCGACGTCCTAAGACGCCACATGTACGACGCGGCGTGTGCCGTCGGCGTGGCTTCCACCTTCCGAGCGCCCGTGGGTGGCGTGTTGTTTGCCATCGAGGCTACTAGCACAATCTTCATGGTTTCGGTGAGTAAAGGACATGACGAACACTCGTGCTTGATATGATGACGCCTGATGGCCCACTTCCTGTCATGCTTGTGCGACTGTCGATCGGAGCAGGACTACTGGCGCGCCTTCGTGGCGGCTGCGAGTGCTTCGCTGGCCAGACAAGCCATCAGCATGATCCGCGAGACGGAGATCGCCACGTACCACCCGCTGTTCCCGACGGTCTTCCCCGTCAGGTCCTTCGCATACGTCGAGATAGTGGCGTTCGCACTGCTGGCCATCTTCACGGGCCTCCTCGGAGTTGCGTATGGATCCGTCTCGATGGCCTTCAAGCGGCGCTGGAAGTCGTGGACGGCCGACAAGCCAGTGATACTCACTGCCTGGCTGCTGCTGTTCCCTCTCACGGTGACCCTCAATATACCCGTGGGGCTCGGCCGTCTTTCGTTCTGGGATATCCTCACAGACCTCACCAGTCCATCGCCCACATTACCTGAGCGGTGGCACGCGGATCTTTCATTGTCCGTGTTCGCGGTGCTCCCGCTCGCGGGGTTCATCCGACTGGTAGCGACAACACTTTCGACCTCGCTGCCATTGCCTGTGGGCGACTTCATTCCGATGTTCGTAGCCGGCGCTACCTTTGGTCGCTTGTTCGGCGAGGTGATGCAGCTTTGCTTCCCGTCAAGCGGCATTGTGCCCGGTGGATACGCCCTGGTCGGCGGTGCGGGCTTTATCGCTGCGGTCACACACACCGCGTCGGTCGCAGGTGCGACACGTACTCCTTCAGGCCCTGAGCCTTGCGTGGTAGAGCCCAACGCTTCTTCTAACGTTTCGTGTTCTTGCTGTCGCTTCAGTGATCGCGCTTGAATTCACCGGTCAGTTCGTCTTTACGATTCCATTGTTGCTCTCCACGCTGATTGCCTCGGGCGTTGGTTGCACGCTCGGAGTTTCGGTCTACGACAGCGTCATCGTCAAGAAAGGGTTCGACTACTTGCCCACACTGGACCTCGAAGACGTGACGGCGCGCGATGTGATGCTGCTGCAGTTCCCGCTGGTCACGCTCGACATGACACGTGCGGAGCTGCAGCATGTGCTCAAGACTGCACCGACGCGGACGCTGCCGCTGGTCGATGGCTTGGAAAGCAGGATCTTCTACGGCTGTGTACCCCGCAGCATCATCAAGAATGTCATCCGCTTGTTCCCCAAGGACGATCACCGACTCGTCCAACTGCTCACAGCGCTACAGACACCACGACCAACCACTGGCGCCGTATCCATAATGATAGACGAGCCCGCCAAAGAGGACGAATCGCGCGGTAGCATCACCACGACCGGAGATAGCCAATCCGAATGCTCCTCCGAGTCGCTCGATGACAGTCCGGCCTCGCGTCCAGGAGCAGTAGCGACGATCCAAGCCAACCAACAATCCCAAAGCGCTTGGAGGTCGGTGGATGATGATCTAGCAGCAACAGATACAGTCCGCTGTGGGATGTCTGCTCAAGACGAGGCCGTCAGCTCAGCACGCGATCCCATTCGTTGGAGTCTGGCCATTGACTCGACTGTTCTTCAAGTGGACCCGGACGCGTCACTGCAGAAGATCCATCTGCTGTTCGAGGTGATCAAGTGTCCGCGCATATGGGTGACGCGGCATGGCCAACTGGTCGGGCTGCTGAATCGGCGCCATCTGCACGCTCGCGTGGCAGAACTCAAGCGTGAGGACGCCATCGACTGACCACTCACTCCTCACCGGCTCGCTCCGACCCCTGAAGCAGTGGCTGACTTTACGCTGCAACACCAGCACAGTCAGCCACTTTCACACAAAAATTGCAACGGACATCCAATCCAGCACCGTCAATCAAGCCACGGGATAAACAAACCGACGCCAGACGCCGCAACGCTTCAGCACCTGGCCGTCCACGACTGGTCCATCGGTTTTTTCTTCATTTCGTTGACATGAACGCTGCTTGACTTCTCCTTCACTTCACTGGCACTTGCTTGGCTCGCGTGTTCCCTCGCCTTCAAGCCGCTCAAGTTGCGCTGCCGCATCCTTACAATTGCATCTCTGGAAGAAAACGTGAGCAGAAATCACACGAAAGAAGTCGTGGTTTAGATATGTAAATCATGCGTAACAATACAAATACATCATTCCTTGGCCCACAGAGAGGGCGTGGCAGCTTCTGTTGTCTGTTGCTGCTACCAGTAGCTCTCAGACTCGACGTAACCAGGAAACTGCCGCCCTCTCCAACCCGGAATGACACAAGTGTTGAGGGGGATGAGTGACGTAGGGAGCGAGGCTAACCTGACGTGTTGTGGTGTCGTCCGCTCTTCTTGGAGTACGGGTAGCCCAGGATGTTCAGCGAGTCCCGGCTGTAGCCGCCGCTCTCACGCAGCGACCCCATGCTCTGCTGCGAGGCCGTCAGGCTCTGCTGCGAAGCCGTCAGGTTCTCGGCGCCTGCCGCCGAAGGGACCGACGCGTAGCTGTCCCGCATGGGCGAGTTGTCCGTGGCCGTCGACACGCTCGGCCGTGCACTGTAGGAATAGCTGTCGTTGGACTGCAGGCCAGTGTTGTTCGACAGCATCGAGTTGTTGGTCTGGCGCGGCGCCGTCGACGCGTAGCTGTCGGCGTTCGAAAGCACCGAGTTGTTAGTGTACCGGCCAGATTCGCGGCCCGACGTCCTCGGGTTGCGTTTGGTGCTCGGACGGCGCAAGCTGGTCGCACGCACGTAGCTCTGCGGTGACGTCACCGTACTGGCGTACGGGTCAGTGGAGCCGTAAGGAGTGTAGGTTTGCGAGCCGTACTGGCGCGAGTCCCCAGTGGACGCACCGGCCTCCGTGTCCCGCATGTCATCGACATCGAAGCTGGTGCGCTCCTCCGTGTCCTCGTACTGCTGGAAATTGGTACCCGAAGTGCGACGTGGCACGACGGGCGGGGCCAGCGTCGGAGCCGTCATCGCCTGCGAGAAAGTCGAGTGGCGGGGGCTCTGAGCCATGCTGCTGTACGAGTAGCTGGGCGTGTTATTGCTGTACGTGAACGTGGGTTCCGCGACTTCCGCCGACACGGACCGCGGACCCGACGAACCGTTCGACTGCGGGGCTGACGGGACCGACGAGTGTTCCGATGCCGCAGACGACATTGGCGAGTCCACACGAATCGAAGCCGCCACCACCGCCGCCGGAACAGCAGCGACAGGCATCGACACCGGCACCGGCGCTGACACCGGCTCAGGAGACGAGGCCTCCGAACCACTCAAAGCCGAAGCAGGCTGCTTCGAGCTCGCCGCCGGCGAGTACGATTCGGCGTAGTCCACAGTGGGAGACGCAGGCGGTTGTGCATCGTCGTCGTGGTCGGACTGGTACGTCGTGGTGCCAGTAGCAACAGGAAGGGACTTGGCCTTCGGCGAGAGGTACTGGTTCTCCACATCAGGTGCATTGGGGTCGTTCGAGCTCCTCGACGCGCGGTTGCGGCGACGGATGAAGATGATGGAACCCACAATAATCAACAGCGCGCCCACGCCGCCCACCACTCCACCCACGATAGCACCCATGGAAGAGCTGGCGGCCGAGCCAACAGTGCTGCCATCGACACCGTCCGCCGTGGAAGCCGAGTTGAACTGCACGTCCGACGTAGCACAGCCGGAAGTGGAGGTGAAGGCAAACGTGGTGTTCTTGGTCTCGCCGTCCTCGGAGGTCACGGAGACGTCAACGCTCGTGTACCACGTGGTCGACGTCGAGCCTGAGTTGGCCGAGTACAGGAAGCTGGAGCTCGTGCGTGTCGCGTTCACGTCGTCAATCGTGGCGGCCGTAATCACCTTCTGCGAGTTGTAGAACTGGAGCGGCACATACGTGGACGACGCGCCTTCCATCAGACAGGCCTTGATGTCGCCCGACATCATGGACGACGGGCACGTGTCGAACTCGTACGACACCGACACGCTGGCGGCCTCCGTGTCGATGCTCAGCGCCGTCAGCGCGTCGCTCGAGCGCTGCAAC
>MBAC02009070.1:0-10165 GCA_001712635.2 Nothophytophthora sp. Chile5
AGACGGCCGAGAGATCGATACAGGAAGTATATTTCTTAACAATTCTTAAGATGTCACCGACTGCTAAACCCTGTCACGTCCATTTCAATTAGCTGGAGACGCAACCACATGCACAACACAGAGCTGTCAGAACGTGGAAGACAATTCCCCATAGAGAGTTGATGTCATTACCATCAACAAAACCGTTTCAAGCTCCGCTTTGGAGGAGTAGACCGGCAAGTCCAGTCTGTAGAACAGCAAGAAGCATCAGTAAATCACATGACCATGGCGAATCTTAGGCAGCGTCCACTCAAATGCGCACGCACCTATTCAAGCAGGTGCTGGCATGCGGCAGCACCGTGTATATCTGGGACACGGCTTTCCCCAGTTGGATCGTGAAAGGCTGGATATCGCCGTCCATGCCCGCCAGACCCTGCAGCAGCAGCAACAACAGATGCAACGGTGAGTTTCGCCACAAAATACTTCATTCGGTTCCAAAAGTGAAGAGAACATACCTTGAAGCCCTCGACCGGGACGCCGCTGGACCCAGTGACGTACTGCAGCAACCGTCCTCGCTGATCTTGATTGAAAGATTCCACGATCTCCCAAAACCAGGAGATCAACTGCACTTCGTGCGTCATGTTCTGCTCGTAGAACCGAAGCTCCGTATGCGCTTCCCAGTCGACGACGTCAATGTGTGGCAGTCCCGTGAGCAGCAAGTCCAGCTCTTTGAAGTCGAACACATGCAGCATCGAGTCGTTGATGACACTGCGGAAACCCTCCAAAATGCTCGCAATCTCGGTGCGAACACTGTCAAACAGGTAGTATTGCACCACCTTCGCCACGTACAGGTGCTTGTTTCCGTCATGAAGCGTGACATCCGCCCCACTGGGGATCAGCTCCGTGCCTTCCACCGTGAAGTTCAAGCCCAGAGAGTTCGTGTTGTCGTTCTGCAGGATCCACATCAGACTCGAGTACACCGTTTCATTCAGCAGATGCATGTCGGACAGCTTGAATGGTGTGCCAAGCAGGTGTTTCAGTAGTGGAATGGACAGCCGCACGTTGAGTAGTAGCCCTTCGAGCAGCACCTTCCCCAGGAGTTTCCCGAAGAAGACGTACATCTGCCAACATCGAAAGCACACAAATCAGTAACTCTTTCGCCTTCGCATGCCTTTAGACAACAACAAACATACCTGCACATTCTTCGGGCACCTCTTTGCTGCGCCCCGATTGATCCAATATCCTTGATGAGCCGAGGAGTTGGTTTGCCTGAACAACCCTTGCGATTCGGCGAAGATCTGACTGCAGATAAGGTGCAGCCACTCGCGCAAAATCCCACCACCATCGACACCAGGTTCGTCCATAAAGTCGACTCGAAGACGGCGATGCAGCGTTGCACTCGGTGCCGTCATGAACAGTGACACGGACTGCTTCAGCACTTGGTTGCGGTTGATACCTGTACAAACACAAGCAACAACGGAATAAACGGTTAGTTCATCGGCAATTGGCAACCAATACTGCTAATGTCGCGCAAATCAACGCACGAATGGTGTGATAGCCGTCAACAATCGAAGAGCAGAGCTTCAGCGAGTACTGGTAGAACCACTGCACTTTTTCGGAGAAGGTCAAGCTCGAAATCCGCTGTGCAGAGCCAAAATCAACAATTGTCAGAAAAAGGACCAAAATCAACAATTGTCAGAAAAAGGACCAAAATCAAGCACTCAAGTATGAGGACGTGACTCACCAGCACGGTCTTCGAGTACACGCGGGACGAAACGATCACTTCCTCGGCTAAACGCCAACGCACAGCTCCCGGGTGCGAGTCATCTCGTGCAAACGCGGTGTCGGCAGTGAGCCAGAATAACACCTGGCCACTGCTGTCCGAGAAATTCATGGACGACCCCATCGACACCTGCGACGGCGACGCTGGGCGTTGGTGGCGATGCTTTCGACGAGTCGCCCGCCACTCGCGAAGATCACGCTCTTGGATGATCGTGCTGCGGAGCGCCTCACTTTCTTGAAAGGCGGCGGACGATATGTTCACCTACAACAAACCAATAGGTTAGTGGGTATACGGCTCAACACACACGAGCATGTAGCTCAACTCGACGTACCCAGCGAACCCGCGGGCCGTTAATGCACCGTTTCCACTCATGTCGCTCTCGAGCAACAAGCTGGCGGTCGTTTAATTCGTCGTCGGAAAGCCCTCGCTGCAACCCAGCGCGAGGTGATGACAGCAGAAGGTAATTGGAGACGGCAGGCATGGTGAGCTCCGCCTGAGACGCAGTAACTACCGAAGCGCTGGCTTCCATGTGTCGACTCTGGACCATCACTTTCAACTCTGCACAAGGGAGAAAGCATACCAAATAGCGCCGAATTAATGACAGATACACGTTAATGAAGGCGCAATCCCCAGTAACTCGTGCCATAGCATCCACTCCTACCTTCCATTGAAGTGCCACACAAGACGCAGTTGGTCTGTCCAGACTCATTCGCATGGAAGCAGATCTCGCACTTCCACCCAGAAGTTCTACACACAATCAGAAACGCATCAGCCACCACATCAGTATGCAAATTTCAATACAGATGTGAACGAGACCGAGCAATCTGTATGTAAACCGTACGATCGCGGGATGAAGGCTCTGTGGCGCGAATGCCGACCAGAGCTCGTGCAGCACTCCACACAAGCGCGCCAAGTCAAGCACATGGTCACAACGACGAGCGCCCCGCCGATGCTGACGCCCATAATCACTTGTTTCGAGGAACCGCTGTCATCCGAGCTGTCATTGTCATCGTCGCCATACTTCCCTTCTACCAACGCATCAGCACGCACGCTACAGATCAGTACCAGCACAAGCCACCACCGACTCGTCATCTCCAACTCCTTCAAAGGCACAAACATACGAGAGGCATCGTAGCCGCCCGAAGAGCTGGCGCCTTTGATATCGTCCTGATACCACGTCAACTCCCTTCTGGGATCCCGAGCGACCTCTCTATCGACCGCGTCGGCATTCAAACGCAGCCTCCTTGGGATTGCGTTCGCTGCTTCTTCTGCTGCCGCAGGGACCATTAGGCCGAGCATGCTGACGACCACCAAGACGCAGAGAAATGCCCCATACCGCCACGAATACACGGCGTTGGCGGCCCTCGCTTGTCCGCGTGATGGGCGCAGGCGGTTCATATCCACTCTGTCCATTAAAGTGAAGCCTCCATGCTCGTCTAGAGGCGCAGCTTCGGCGCGTGCGTCACGCATATACAGTCGCCGTCTCGGTCTTTCCTTTGCGCTTCACCCTTGCGCTCCAGATTGCGGAATGAAATCGAAGCAAACGAAAGGAAGCTGTTTTCAGCCAATCAACGCTCGCGACCTACTGAAACGAATGGAAGAACCTTCCGAAACGCATCAAACATTGAACTGTCAAAAATCAGACGCTCAAGAAAAAGCGATGGATTTGCATGTTGATGCGAAAGGGTGTGAGTAAACCCCACCCACTTGAACCTTTCCCCTATCCAACTTGTGGAGGTCGAGCGCTCCCAGCGTCAGATTCAATTTTTGGCGAAACTTCACATTATTTACTGTGCGTCTGCTGGTACTGTCGCCTGGATTCAGCGCGATGGGTGTTGGACACCACTGCGTTCCGATGCATTACACGCACCAAGTTGGACAAACGGCCATTTGGACGAGTGTCGCCTTCTGGGAGACGGCAATCGTCCTGCCTCCCTCGCCATGTCCGAGTGCGCCAACGGGATCAAGTGATCCAAGGCAAGTCTGCTGGTTTGGGGGAATTCGCCGACAGATGCCGGTTCTGAGACGCGGCTGTTGGCACATCGACCGCCGCCAACTGGAGATTTGGAAGGTAGCAATACGACCGCATGCATCATCTATCAGCACTGTAAATTGGATTTCGAGCAACGGCACTCGCAGCAACAAAAGTTTGCGTGGAATTTCGTTATCGCTACATTTGGAACAACCGTCCCATTCTCTAAGATCGCGGAGCGTTCGAAATCGAAATCATAAAGAGTGGCAAAGCGATCTTCATTGCTCCCCGGCTCAAAGCTCATTTCAGGGGGCTGGGCTGAGCAGTATGGAAGAGTTGAAGCGAACCAAGTCGCGAAGGCCTTGTTGTTCTCGTATTCCAATACGATGCGTTCCACACACAACAACTAATAATTACAAGAGCTTATCTCCTCTCTTCCCTGCTCCGCGTGCCTGACTACTTGCCGCTGAGTAGTCAACTGGCCTCATGGGCAGCGCGACAGAAGAGCAATCCCTCACGCACTCACACAGGACGGCTTCTGTTTCTGGACGGAGTCAGCAAGTGGCCTGCGATCGGCTCTTACTTGACAGACGTCCTTGATTACACCACGCCGCTGCTTCTCGACTCCCAGGACACTGATTGAGCTGCTTGGCTGCTGGCGCAGCTGGAAAGACCGTCGACTTCAGTCGTCGAGGCTCCTTCCACTGCACGTAACTGGCCAGCGACCCAGTCGTGTCCATCTCGGCTACTGACACACACCAGAAGCTCCTGCTTCGCTTCTTTCGCCCATCGCTGCTGAATTCCTTCTTCGCATGCGAGGGCAGGCCTCATCCCCTTGTGCACGCCCTCTCCTTCTGTCGGAGGGGGCGTGGACAGTTGCAGCAGGGGGAGCCTAATAGGCCTGGCAGAACTTGCGCATGGAAGTCGTGTTGGCCAGCACCGGGTTCGACCGCACAGTCTCGATGAAGTTCTGCAGACGCAGGCGACGCGCGTTCAGCACGTGGTCCGTGAGCTCTTCCTGGACGAACAGCACGGCGCCGCTGGACAGATGCGGCACCTTGGCCTCACTCGTCAGCTTCTTGGCCTTCACTTCCTTCTTGAGTTCGCGCTCGAGCTTCTGGAACTCCTCGAACGTGGCTGTCAGGTCCCACATGATCACGGGGTTCATGTGCTTCTCCTGAGCGGCCGTGCGAGCGCCGCAATCCACGCGCACAACGTAAATATCCTGCGGCTTGCGGCTTCCAGGCGCCTTCTGCGTATACGCCTTGCCCACACGGATGGAGGCGTCCTGAAGCGACATCTGGGCACGACGACGGGTCTCGCCAGCCACCACATTCACCACGGGGTGGCTCTGCTTCAAGTGTGAAAGAATGCGGCGACGCGCGACCGGGACTTGGAGCTCCCTCTCCTTAGCGAAGGCAGCGTCGTCGGTCTTTTCCGTTTGCGTGGGCTGGGAGACGATGGAGCCTTCGGGCGACAGCGACGGGAGCTTCACGTACGCGGGAGCAGCAGCCTTCTCTTCCACCTCGTCCTCCTCAATGACGACTGCGGCAGGCTTCGGAACGTAGTGGTATCGCACAGGCGTGGCCTTGGGTTTGGCGTCCATGGACAGCATGATGCAGGACATGAAGGTGGAGAAGCCCAGGAGCACGGACACAGAGGCGTCCACGAGAATGGACGCCCACAGCGACACGACGTTCCACGCCAGGGTGTAGGCCACATACGCCGCGATCAACAGCGCAGCGGCCGTACCGAGCGTGGAGGCAAGACGCCAGAAGGACTCGCAGACGCTGGCCAGCATGGCCAGCCGGAAGCCCGGCAGGTGCAGCACGATCGTGGGATTCGCTGCATCTGGGCTCAGCTCCTTCTTCGGGCTGCGATGGTCCATCGCAGCAGCAGGATAAGGCGGCGGCATGGACGCGGAAGGCTTTGCTATAGCAGCGTAGAGTTCGTGTGGAGCGGGGAGATGGACGTTCACTGCTTGAAGCTGGGGCTGCCAGCCGAGAACGTGGGCACAGAGCGGCGAGTGTTCGAGTGAGGAGGGCGGCGGCGCTCCCACAGCTTCGCTGTGATTGCTCTGGGCCGTGGGTGGTGGGAGCACGAGGAGCACGAGAGCCAACGTTGGCTCTTGCGCTCGCTGCTGCTCTTGCGGTGGCTCTCCTGCGGGCTGGCCTGTTTTTTCCGGATTGGCGCGAACGCTGGGCCCAGCGTCGGACCGGCAACGGACTGGGCAGGCCGCCGTGGCGGGGGGGAAAGGCGCAGAGGGATCTCCATCGGAGGCGCCGGTGCACATGCACGGGGCATTTGGGGGATGGCTTCCACGTTGCGTCGAGTGGGTCCAACGGGCCACTTCCTTCATCAGAAACCCGTTGGAAGAAACCCACCCGCTGGTGTCAACCGGACCTTGAGCGGAAGTCGTCATCAGGCCGGGTTTGGAATCCGGAACGTCGACTGAACCCGACCCACCCGCTTTTCGATGCGCACCGCCTCCTTTACCGACGATATCCCACAGTCAGACACTCTCTTGAAATCGCAGCGAACTGGCTTCTGCCTCAAGAGCTCCGAACCCCCAAGAGTTCAGCTGCGGCTTTCGATGGCTTCGAGCTAGAGACACGCTGCGGAAGCGCCACGCTCCGACGGATTGCTGACCGTGGCTCGCTGGCAAAGGCGTGGGTCGAGGTGGTGGATCCGCCCTGGAATGGTGGATGGCGATGTGCTTCGAGTCTCCCGATCTTCCCACCTCCGCGTTTGACGCAGCGTGTGAAATCCGCTCCGTCTGCCGCGAGATGCTCAAGCTGAAGAGTGTCGAAGTGTCGAGTCTCGATTGCGCGATGGATTGCCTTCACCTTCCAACTTCGAGCGCAGGGCGGCGTTTCTCTGCGTAGCAAACTCGAGAGTGAGCTATCTGGCTGCTTCTATGCGAATCGATGTGCTGGCCCGATCGGTTTTGGCAATGGAGATGTCGGAGCTCGGGAACCTTGCGATCCCAGCATGGCAACTGGAGACAAGTCTCCATGGAGAGCGCCCGGCTGTTCCCACTTGGGTCTGCTACGGTCAGCTGACCCCAATCGCATGGTTGGCGAGCATGCTACCCACGTGTGCGTAAGGCGTAATCGCCGCCACCTGGCACGTACTCACGACTCTTCTATCCCTGGATTGTTACCAGCGTCTGTACCAACCCGCCATGCCAACGAGCCGACTGTCACCCACCGCGCCATCGTACGGAGGCTGTACGTACCGGGTGACGGCGTCTTGCGAGCATGCGATGAGAAGGCACGTGGAAAGTTGGAGCTTCACGCAAGGTGTCGAGCGAACGATTGGGTAGAAAGCAGGGCAGCAATACCCACTCGTGCAAGAAACTCATCTGCTTGCCATCCCAAGCTCAGACGGTACATAAAGCATTAGCATTCGCATCATGGTCAGGATCACCTGTGTGGCTCGTAGCACTTGCAGCGCCTCCCTTCGGATTGGAGGCACGTCGACGCTCTTCTTCCCTACTTGAGCCGCTGGGCCGTAGCTTCCAGCAGCTGATCCGTGAAGCTCATGTCGGCTGTGCGAACCGTGAGGTCCAGGAAGCCACCGGTGCGGACCTTGACGTGGATCAACGCCACGTGCTCCGAGTTCACGAGGCGGCAGGCCGCAATGGCTTCGTTGGCTGCACGCAGTAACAATCACATCCAGAGTCAAAACCCCACTTAACCTCAGACATCAGGGCCTCATACAGAGAGTAGAGAGCGTACTGGCAGGGATGGCTTCGACCGTGTGCACGTTGAACAGATGCATGCGACCCATGAAGTCCTCGAGCGTGCGGATGCCGCTCGGGTTCACCTTCGTCTTCTTCTCGCACGGACAGGTGCCCCAACGACTGCCAAAGTCCTGCGTCGTGATCTGCCACGGCTCCAATGCCCGACCATTGTACTGGAAGGCGCCATTGGTCATGCCACCACCGCCCATCATGTCCAGAGAGCTGCTCGAGCTCTTGCCCAGATCCACAGCAGCTTCGCATTCACAGTCAGCCACACAGGAAGATCATAGTTAGCAACCACAAGTCATACAACCAGAACATGAGAGACCAGGCCAGCGTTGCGTACCGTTCATGCTGGAGCTGAGTCCCGACATGTCGAACGGGTCCAACGACACTGGGGCCGGCGGTGCCACTGCCGCCGGCGCAGCCACAGGAGCCGGAGTTGGGGCGAGCGGGGAGCCCAAGCCGAACGGGTCGGCCATCATAGCAGGCTGTTGCGGCTGATACACGCCCACGTTCTGCGGCGCAGGAGCCGAGTCAAAGGAGATGTCCAGCAAGTCCACTTCCATCCTGGGTTGCGGCGGTGGGGCCGCCTGCTCCACTGGAGCCTGAGGCTGCTGCTGCTGCTGCTGCTGGTCGTTGCGGTTCGCGGAACGTCTCGTCGTCGAGCGACCCGAGCGGCGGGCGCCAGTCAGCGCCGGTCGAGCGCTTGGCGCCGCACGACGCGCCACGGGAATGGCGGCTGGAGCGCCCGGAATGCCGCCGAAGATGGCCGAGGCCAGGATCTGGCGCTCGTCCACATTGCCGTTGCTCTCCTCCTCACCAGCAGGCTCGCCGTTGTCGTAGCCGCCAGGAGCGCCGTACTCTTGCTGCTGTTGAGGCGGCTGAGCACCATAGCCTCCGTTGCCGCCATAGGCACCTGGACCTCCTTGGCCAGGCATCGGACCAGGCCCGCCCATGCCTCCCTGGTTGTACGGGTCAGACGGGTAGCCTCCAGGTCCGCCAGCACCCGGCGCTCCCGGAGGAGCGCCATTATCAGGCGTGTTCAGACCCGTGGGGCCCCACACATTCTTCACGACGCCACGCTTCCCAGCGCCAAAGCCTCCCATCGGATCGGCCCCGCCAGCGCCAGGCCAGGCACCACCAGAGCCACTCAGACCTGGCATCCCACCTTGCTGGGGCGGGGCTCCGTTGCCTCCCATGCCGCCCCACTTGTTGGCTCCGAAGGCGCCCTGTTGATCGGTCGGCGGCAGCTTGGTCGCGTACGGGATCTCGGGCTTCTTGTAGGCCTCAAAGTTTAGACGGTTGGCTTCGCCTCCGTTGCGTCGGTGGCCGTACTGCTCCTCTTCGTCGTCCGAGTCCTCAGGCGGGTCGTAGAGCGGCGCACCCTGCGCCACCGCCTTCTCCACGAAGCTCGTGAGGAACGAGAGGTTCGGGTCCACCTCGATATCCTCGCAGCTCGCGTCTTCCGGGAACACCTCCGTCATGAGGCCAAAGTTCTTGGAGAGCGCGAGGTACTCGAAGCAGCGCTGTTGCAGATCCGTGCTGCGACTCGTCTTGTACTTGTGCATCATAGCGTCCCCCACCTCGATCGTGTGTCCCATTTGCGCCGTGATCTTCGTGACAGCAGAGAGTACGTACCCTCGGGTGATGTCTTCCTGGTCAAAAGGACGGTCGACAAGCTCCACAAGCCGCTCGCAGATCTCCTCGAGCTCCATGGCGTCCGACAGGTAGCCGTACTCGCCCAGGACCCAGGACATGGTACACACGAGGATATCAGGCAGCACCGGACGCTCCAGCAGCTCCAGATACGTGTCCACAGCGTCGCGACGCAGCTCCATGTCTTGGTCTTCGTCCTCGCCGCTGCCTTCCGCGATCAAACGCAGCAAGTTGTGCGCTACCTCGGGACGTACGAGATCTCCGCCCAGCTCAAACACGTTGGTCATTGTCTGGATGTACCAAGCGTTGCTGGGCGCGTAGCGCTCGGCGCACTGCGTGATGCGGGAGACCAGCTCAGTGCGCAAGAACACGTCGGAGGCTTCCCGCAAGAACTGCGTGAGTTTGTCCGAGATGAACTCGACGTTCACCGGATTCGTCATGCGGTACAGCAGGTCCAAAGTCTTGCGCTTGAGCGTCTCGTCCGGGTCTTCCAGACAGTCAATCACGGCCATCTGGTGCGCCGCCGCGTAGCGCGGATGGTCCTTCACGATGGCAGCCAAGCCCGTGACGCCCAAGTACTTGAGATTGTGGTTGTCACTCGAGATGAAGCGCGAGATGCTGGCGGCCGCGGCGTCCAGCAGCGTGCTGTTCGGGTAGATAGTCGTCACGGTGTGCACGCACTCGTAGATGATAGCGTAGCCCACGTTAATCCCCGTGTCGGCACGACGCATGACATCGTGAAGCACCTCGTACATGCCTTCGCTGGTCTGCTGGTCGGCTTGGCCCAGCAGCGCCAGGATCTTCAGCAGGCGGATCTGGATCCACGGCGCCGGGATGCGATGGTAGTCGAACTCGCGAGGCAGACGGTGCTCCGTGATCTGCTTCAGGATGCTCACGAAGCTCGGGACCAGGTCCTTGTAGTCCGTGGGCGTGGCCTCGGCCAGATCGTGCAGGATGCAGAGCGTGGCGCCCATGACGCTGGGGTCGCGGTCGCACAGCGTGCGGCGCAACGCGTCCCCGGCGTCGC
>MBAC02009079.1:0-16024 GCA_001712635.2 Nothophytophthora sp. Chile5
CGATCTGCAGCGAGTCGCGGTAGATCACGCAGTAGCGCTTCTTCCACAGCAGCGAGTTCTTCTCCGGCTTCTTGAACAGCACGCCGGCGATCAGCACGTTGTCGGCCGCCGTGGCCGCCGACTGCTTGAGGAAGGAGGCGAAGGACGCCATGGGGCTCTGGCGGGGGGCGTGGCGGAGGGCGAGAGGAGCGGCGGACGGGTGCGAGGGAGCGAGCGAATCGCGGAATGAGGCGGAAGCTGAGGCTGCTCGCGAGGGGAGCGGCTACGTGGCGACGCGGGCGGATCCACTCTTGGCGTTTGTAAGTGGGTCCGCTGATGGTGTTAAAGGGATGCAAAATCGCGATTTGGGAAGCTTCCCACGTAAAATACCGAAACGCTCGGCTGGGGATTTTGGAGACGATATGTTGCACCGAAGATATGCGCGAATCTAACGCACCTGTTGTTGGTTTGAGCGGGGGAGCGCAACAGGCCGGCGAACGAGCAAGCAAAGCCGGGTTAAAACTGGATAGAAAAACCTCCGAGGTTTTCTACGCATTGCGAGCGTTTTTTATGCGAGGCGACCGCAAAATATCCGGTTTGGCAAGATGTTTTTTGTTGGTGGAAATTTTGGGGGTTGTGTGGCGATTGGACGGCCGCATAAGATCGCCCATGCAAAATCCGCCGCCGGAAATGACAGTTTGTCACGGGTGGAGAGGGAGATATCAGCACTTCTCCGCGATCTTCGCCTTGTCGGCGGCGTCGAACGCGGTGGCTGCATGCATTAGCTTCACTTCCAAGTAGTTTACTGGGTTCCTCGTCTATTTGCTAACGTTCTCGCAGCAGAAAAGGAGAAGATTCGTGACGATACCTCGGAGATTACGAGCCGATCGGCCAGGATTTCGTGACCATTTCCGGATACATGCGTACTATAAAATGTAAGGGGACCGGCACCGCAAAACAGCCGGCCAGCTCTGTTCGAACGTGTCTTCGTGCAAAATTGCGATTTCGGGGGTCAAATACCGTTTTCGCTTCGAATGTGTCTCTTGAAACCGGACAAGGTCCGAAAGTTGTTAAAACAGACTCCGCGGCCGTTAGCTAACGGTTCTCTCCGCGTCCGACTTGATCCATCACCGCCGCATGATCAGGACGCTCGCATCTCCAGGGCGGCGAGCGGCGGTCGAGACAGAGGCAGAGGCACCTTGCGCTTCCGTTGATGCCGGATGCCCGTCGCCTCACCGTCAGCGAGCCACGTCACCGGCGCACGTTTTGTCACTTCGCGTGCACAATGTGACGCGACAGGTTGCCCATCCCCTCAGCTCCGTGGCGAATCTGCAGGACTCAGTTGAAGAGCTCCACGCCCCGCCCCACCGCCCCGCGCCCGGCATGGGCAGCTTTCTCCGAACGCCCGCACTGCTCGATCCACTTATTTATACGCTTGCATGAGGAAAGCGGACTATAAATACCGCCGTGTCCGCTCCTGCCGCCCCCAAGCCGTTGCAATCCCATGCCCCGCGTATTCTGCCGTCGTCCGGAGGGTCTTCATGCGTAAAGTGCAGCCTGCAGCTCCGTTCTCCGTCTCGATCCCCGCCCCGAGACGCCCCGTAGGCCCGCCAACGCAGCCGAATGGGCTGCTCCCCGTCTTCCTAGAGACCTACAACCGCCTCGCCTTGGGCTGGAACCACATCCAGATCGGCCACCGCGAGCTGTACTCCGTGGAGCGGCTGCTGGCCTTCCGCGACTACTGCCACCGCACGTCCCCGACCCGCGTGTGGCTCGTGTGTCTGCTGGCTCCCTTGCCTGCGCTGTTCTTGATGCTGCTGCTCGACTGCATCCCTCTGAAAGACCCGAGCGAGGGCTGGAAGGCCAATAGCGCCCTGTGGGTCCGCGTGCTGCTCTCCAGCATCCTGGTGGCCACTGGCATCGTCCTCGTCGCCAAGAGTGCGCTCGAACCAGGCACCATTTCCCATCTCCAAGTCCTGAAGATCGCTGGGGCTTCGGCCGTTTGCTACACCGGCACCGAAATGGTTCTAGCCGCGACGTGGAAGTTCCCGATCCCGTTCGGCGCGGTTTTAATGGCCATTCCCTTCGTTTCGACCATTATGACGTTTTTATTCTTCGCCATCGGGTTTCGGACGCTAAGGACCGACAAGAAGCTGCAGAAACAGTTCATCCAGCACCTGATCGCCAGCAGCGCCCAGACGCTGCTAGTCGTGGCGTATCCGACCTTCAACGCCGTGTTCCTGCAGCTCTCCGGGGTCCAGCAAGCCGTCTTCGTCTTCGTGCTGCCCATGATTAAATTCGTGACGAAACAAGTGATCGCTAACGTTGCGACGCACTTGGAGGAGAACATCGGCGCGGTCACCGTCTTCTCCGTCGACGTGTTCAACGTGTTGTATGTGTCCATTTGCATGCAGACGGCGCGCTCGCCGCTCACGATGGTGCTGCTGATCTCCTCCGACATTTGCCACGTTGTATTGGCACTTCGCACCATTTACTACCACACTGAGGCCATCGAGCGGCATCGCCAGCGGGAAGCAAGGAGCTGGAACCTCCAGCAACTGCAGCTCAACTACCTCGACCGTCTTCCGGCGATGCTCGGCAAGGCCTTCGACGAGTTCAAGCCTCGCAATCGACCGAAAACCAGAGAGATTCGCATTTTTGCGCCGTTTAAACTCCCCGTTTCGACAGAAAGCGCGGCTTTTCTGGAAGAACTGGCCAACAAAAAGCAACTGCAGAGCAAGAGAGGTGTCGATAGCCAGCCAGCGACCAAGCTAAGGCAAGGACCGACCACTCAAACCCTCCTTCAGCAGATTGAAGGACTGGAAACCCGACCAGTTGCCGCGGGCAACTCGAAGCGGGGCGTTCTGCTGTCCAATCAACACCTGCAGAAGCAGTCGCTTAGTGGATTCAAGCTTAAAGGCGCGTCCGTCGTCCGCACCATCCCGCAAACGACCGAGGAGGCCGTGGAAGAGACGCTGCAGGCGCTTTTCCACTGCGAATACGTGGTGCTGACCGAGTACGTCGAGTGCGTCATGCCGCTCTTCTATGCACTGTATCTCTCGGGGCTTTTCCACCTGCCGGCCAGAGCCTACTACCCCCACACGCGGTCTCTCAGCCCCAACAAGATGGCCGCCACGGTCGCCCAGCTCATGCTGTACGGGTCGCTCGAGTTCGCATCGTTGGCGGGGATCTACGTACTGCTCAAACGACGCCTCGGCTTCTCGCCCGCCTACCAACTGGCCTTCGTGCTGGAGACGCAGGCCCCCATGCTGCAGGGGCTCCTGCTATTGTGGATCATCTACATCCTGCAGCTCACGCTGGTGCATTACGGTAGGTTGGCTACACTGCGTGCTTCTTTCCATTGGGGTGAGGTGGCTAACGCACCAGGTCCCTCTCTGCTCGTGGATGGATGTCTCTAGGCGTCGATTTCAACATTCCGTTCGAGTAACTCGGTCGAGCTGTTTAAACGTTTTTATTCTCGTGGGGTTCACTGGTTGCGAGGCTGCATCCAGTCGAAGCGGAAGGTGAAGTCCACGCCAAGATGCTGCAGCGTGAACTGCAGGATGAAGATGACCCAGACGAAGAGCCGACCTTGTAATTGGAGCATCTGCGTCTCCAGCACGAACGCGAGCTGGTGGAGCGGCGAGAGGCCCAGTTTCCGCTTAAGGACGATGTGCATTGCCGCGAACGAGAGCATCTCCAGCGCCACGTACACCCCTAGCGTCAGCAGCGTGGCCTGGAGCTGTCCGGGTTGCATGGCTCGGATGTGCGCGTAGTACTGGCCGTTGGGTAGATGGCACAAGATCGTGAGGTAAACGCCGTAGAGAGTGGGTACCGCACACTCGACGTACTCGACCAGAGCGTGGTACTCGCACTCGAACAGCAGCTTCAGCGCGTCCTGGATCACTAGGACGTGCTGCTCTTCGGTCGTAGGCTGGGTGTGTAAGCCCCGTCGTTTCTGGTGGGATTCAGATTCAGTAGACCCGATTTGAAGCGCCGGCGGTCGGTTTAAAGGGGGGGCTGAGGCCCGTTTGGGGTCGTTATAAGACAGGACTTGGTGGGGGCGGAAGCCGATTGTCCGCTTTGTGTCCCACTGATCGGTTTGCTGAGTCAATTCGACGGCTTGGCGCCCTACGAGTTTGTCCAGCACTTTGTTCTGAGCCATGGAGATCTGCAGTTTTAGTGGCGAGCGCAGTCGGATGGCGGTGGCTTCACGACTCTCGAGCACTTGAGGTTGGTGACACAGCTGCAGGACTGTGGTCAACAAATCCTCGGGCTCTTGGGTAGTCATCCATCTGAGCTGTCGCAGCTTCAGTCGCTGCTTCTGGATCGAACGAGTGCGAAGATGAAGTGCCAGGAAGGTCAGCACGGCGTGCAGGCCGTCGAAGGCGATAATGACGACCGTGGCCAGCCACGAGTTGGCCGTCTGCATGCAGGTGGCCACGTACAGTGCGTTGAAGACCTCGACCGAGAACACGACGATCACCGGCACGTAGTCCTCTAGGTGCGACGAGGCCCAGGCCACCACGTTTTTCATGAGCAGCTTGATGATCGGCAGCACCAGCACTAAACCAATGCGATTGGTGGACGTCACGGCGAAGAAGAGGCTGCTGAAGGCTGGATACACGAGCACCAGAAGGGTTTGGACCCCAACAACGTAGGTTTGCAGTCGGAGCTGCTTCCCCAGGTCAGGAGAAGTCATGAGGGCGTGGCGACCGATGCCGAGGATTAAGAAGCTAACGTAGAAGACCAGAGCAGGCACCGCGCCTACTACGATGCCGAATGGGATTGGGAATACCCACCCGCTCGCGATCCCCAACAAAGTGGCAGTATACACGGCTGCAGTGCCCATACTGACGCCTAGAGTCCGAGAGATTGAGAGATGCAAGCCAGTCACCATGGCTTTGATCTGGATCGTCAAACCCAGACAAACGATTGAGCAGCTCAGGAAGAAGCGCACCCAGAAGGTGTAGTTGGCTCGCCATCCTGCCGCAGGATCCTGCAACGGGATGCTCTCCATCAGCAACATCACCAGCAGCGGAGGCAGCGGCAGGGCGACGCAGATCAGGACGGCACGAGTCAGAGAAGTACGTGAACGGTAGGCCTGCAGAGCCTGCAGTCTCTCGAGCGAATAGCTGCCGCGATGGCTGATCTGCAAACGCTGGTACCCGGTCACCAAGCGGAGACCTAGGAGCAGCACTCGGGCAGTTCGCGAGGGGGATGGAGTCATCTTGCCGTCCTGGCTGTTGGAAGCACTCGCTGGCGGTTCGTATTGCGTCGTTGGCCCGAATACTGGAGCCAAAGGCGCGACTTGCACGGCTCGCTTGAGCTCCATCAAGGGGCGAAGGGTGGCGACTGGAGACCAAGAAGGCAGTGCTTCGGTCCGGGTGGGTCACCGACCGGTCGAAACAGATTGGAAGCGAGCCCAAGAATAGCGATGTGGAAACACCCGATCAAAGTATTTCGGCCAGTCGCACCTCCAGGACGGCGTTGGCGTCGACTATGCCACTGCGTCATCGTGTGAAGCTTTGATGAGTCCACGCAAAGCGGAAGGTGAAGTCCACGCCGAAGTGTTGCAGCGTGAACTGCAGGATGAAGACGATCCACACGAAGAGGCGACTCTGCACCTGCAGGACCTGAGTCTCCAACACGAAGGCCAGCTGGTACAGAGGAGCTACACCCAACCTGCGCTTGAGCAGCACGTGCATCGCCACGAAAAACAGCAGCTCCAGAGCCACGTACAGCCCGAACTTCGCCAGCGTCGACTCGAGGTGACCCGGATTCATGTCTCGGACTTGAGGATAGAACTCGCGATTCGGCAGTTGGCACAGGATGGCCAGGTATGTCCCGTATAGCAAGGGGATCACACACGTGGTGTACTTGTTCAGCACTCGGTACTCGCAGTGGAACAGCAACTTGAGCGCGCTGTCGACGAATTCCGCTTGCTCCGCCGTCGTCGAGTTAGATTGGAATGACTGTCGCCGTTTTGGTGGCTGAACAGTAGCTGGATTCGCCATCGTGGTGCCATCATTCGAGACCGCTGCACGAAGCACAAGTTCGTTGAGGACTCGACTGCCTTCCACCCCGAGTGGGAGCGTGAGAGGTGAACGCAGTCGGATCGACGAGGCCTCACGGACTTGTAGCATTTGAGGGCATCGACAACTCGCCAGTGCCGTCGCCAGCAGATCCGCAGACGCAGCGGCACGGGTTGTGGCCTGCTGGACGACCTGCTGCTGCTGCTGCTGGACTTTGTGGGAGTGGGAGCGAAGCGCTCGGAAGGCCCACGCTTCGAGGGCGGCAATGAGAGTGATCAGCACGGCCGTGGCCAGTCCAGAATTGGATGCCTGCATGCACACGGACACGTACAGCGTGTTGAACACATCGACCGAGAAGACGACGATCAGCGGAAGGTAGTCCTCCAGGTGCGAGCTGGCCCAGGCCACCACGTTCTTCATGATGAGCTTCGTGGTGGGAAGCACGAGCACCAGACCCACACGACATGAAGGCGCGACCTCGAGATAGAGAGCGCTGAAGGCTGGGTAGATGAGGACCAGCAGCCCTTGGGCCCCTAACACGAACAGTTGCAGGCGGAGCTGGTGTCCGAGGTCTGGAATCGTCCGGAAAGCCTGGCGACCGATGCCAAGCAGCAAACACCCCGCGAACACGACGAAGTGTGGTGGAATTCCCACTACAATGCTGAACGGGATCGGGAAGACCCACAAACTCGCGATTGCGACGAGAGACCCGGCGTAGGCGAGAGAGCCTACGGTGGAGATTCCGAAGCACCGCATCAGCGACAACTGCGAATCTTCCACCGACTCGCGGACCTGAATGATCAGTGCCATGCAAATGACCTCGCTGATGACGAAGAAGCGGAGCCAGAATATGTAGTTGGCCTGCCACCCGTCGGCCGGATCTCGTAGAGGGAGGCACTCGAGCAGCACGACCACCAGTAGCGCTGGAAGTGGCGTCAATATACAGACCGCAAAGACGCGGAGGGGTGACGTGCTGGCGCAATAGCTGTCCAGCGCCTGCAGTCGCTCGATCGAGTACATGCCGCGTTGACTGACTTGCAGTCGCTGACTCATTGACTTCAAGCGGAGACCCAGATCGATGACTTGCTTGGCACACGAGCATGTGACCGCCTCCTTCCTGCGGTCATTGTGACGCACGAGATCGGACATTTCTGGCGATCGGAGCTGCTGCTCGGGAGGCTGCGGTATCGGAGCCACCTGAGTGAGTCGTTTGAAATCCATAGCGATGACGGATGGGTAATCGGATGACTTCCCCGTCCGTGGCGTGAAAGCAAAGCGGTCCTTCCTCCCACGAGTTCCACAGCTGATGCCTCTTCTTCATGGAAGCTGCACTAACAATGGGTTCGCGTGCAGGGTCTATTCAAAATAGCTCAAGCTAAATCTAGCGTCGTGAGGGGTAAAATCAGCTGTCGATCCTCCATCGCAGTGCTTGGTCGATCCGATAGTGCGCAGCAGTGGTCAGAGCTCGCTATTTGGTTTCTCCGCTGCTTTAGCTGGTATGTATCCACGCAAACTTGAAGCTGAAATCGGCACCTAAGACACAAAACGGACACAGGTCAAGCGAGTCCACGCTCGACTGCTCCTCTTCGCAAGAAATCCACGTACCGAAATGCAGCAGGGTGAACGGCAGGATGTAGACGATCCACACGAGCAGATGGCCCTGCACCGTGGCCGCGTGGTTTTCCAGCACGAAGGCCACTTGATAGAGCGGGGAGAAGCCGAACCTCCTCTTGAGCAGCACGTGAACGCTAGCGAGCGACACGATTTCGAACGAGGCATAGAGCGTGAGGGTGAACAGCGTGGCCGACAGTTTGCTGGGCGTGAGGGCGTGGGCGTGGGTGTAGAAGATCACGTTCGGGAGGTGCACGAGCACTCCCAGGTAGACGGCGTAAAGCAGCGGCAGGACGCACTCGATATACTCGATGAGCACGATGTACTCGCTGTGGAAGAGCGCTTGAAGGGCCTCCTGCACCGCGTGCTCCAGATTGTTGGCTTGCGAGCCAACGCGTCGGAATGTCAGGCCATCGAACGAGCCGAGACGGAACGGAGCCCCTTCGTCGACAGAGGTGCGTCTGGGCGCAGGGAAGGCAAACGGCCGCTCCTTTTGCTGACCCTTGGTCGGATGAACCAGTGCGCGGCTGGAGCGATTGAGGACGAGAAGGCTTCTGGCGGTGGCGCTGAGTGTAGCATGTCGATGTCGAACGTCGGGTTGATTTCCTTCCGCTTGCGGAGTCTCAGCAGTGGAGTTCATGGGACAATGAGGTATTATTGCTGCCAATGAGAGAGGCGTTGAGGTCGAGGCAGTGGTGGCTGCACCTCGCTCTCTTTCTTGTTGCAAACCGATCAACTCGTTGAGCAGTTTCCGGCTCTTGTCCGAAACTGGCAGCGAAATGGGCGCCTGGACTCGAATAGTGAGTGTGTTGGTGCCTCTCCGCGCCTGGAAAGCCTCCCGCACTCTGGCAGGCAGCTCCTGCAGATAGTTAGGACAACGCTTGGGCTTAATGTTGGCGAGGGAGTCACCGGAACGGCGATGTGGACTGAACTTGGTCTGGAGGTAGATGGTCCGGATTGCGACGGCGATGGGGATAGCATCGCCTGCGAAGACGATGGGGACCGTGAGCGGCGACGTGGTTGATTGGATGCAGATGGACACATACAGCATGTTGAAGACGTCGGCGGAGAAGACCACCACCATCGCTACGCACTCGTCCAGATCCGCCGATATATACGCGATGGTTTGCTTCATAACTAGCTTTATGACCGGCAGCAGGAAGATGAACAGCGCCTGCTGATTGCTCGAGAGTTGTTTGAAGACGGCGCTGTATGCCGGGTAGATCAGCACCAGAGCGCCTTCAGCTGCGACCAGAGGCAAGTGCTTTCGAATTTGTTGTCGTAGCGCTGGGGTAGTGGCCCACACCCGCGGTCCGATCGTCAGGTAGACGAAGAAGAGGAACTGCAAGACGTAGGGCCCCACGTTGAACACGACTCCGAAGGGCGTCGGGAACATCCAGAGACTCGCCACGACAAAACACGAGAGGACGTAGCAGCAGGACGTGGCAGCGGCGACCACGAGCGCTCCTTTGATGGTGATGACGCCCGGTACAAGTATAGGCTTCATCTGGAGCACGCCCCCTAGTGAGATGACGAAGTTACTGAGTCCCAAGCGGAGCCAGAAAGCGCCGTTCGCTCGCCAGCCGTCGGCGGGGTCTCTCAGTGGGATCCACTCGATTCCAAGCGTCACCAGAAGCGCGGGTAGCGGCCCCAGAAGGCACACAGCGAGGACGCGAGCCGGACTGGTGCGTTCGCAGTAGTCGCCAAGAGCCAGCAGTCGCTCCACGGAGTAGTGGCCTCGATGGCCGATCTCACTGCGATCCCAGAGGTTCACTGCGCGAAGGCAGCCCCCCAGGAGCAGGCGGCCGAGCCGCTTCCACCGAGGCACGCGAGGATTCAGCTGGTTCGGCGTCCATGGCTGGACGGGGGACACGCGCTGGTTGAAGAACCCGGGACTGCTCAGTCTCTTCTGCATGACAAAGCGACACAGCGACCGCTGTCGATTCGCAGTGACCGAGCTTGCCCGTGACCTGAAGTGATCGTCTTTTGCGCTGCGCTTCCAGGGCCAGGGCGGCGCTCCTGTCGGTTTTGCTCTCCTGTCGAGTATAGTCTTCCTATAAATACATCCCCAGAATTAGACGCTCGCCGTCGATTGAACTCAATATACCTTAATTGTGAAACGAGAATTGAGTGCGCCGGCTCATCTGTGCAGCGTGAGACGAATTGTCAGGGACACTGCAGATGCGCTTTTCGCGCGCTGGCCACTCGTCTTTCGATGTTGTCGGATGCGCTTGGGAGACGCGGCAGCAGCCCCATTAACTTCGCGTTGCCGACTGCGAAAGAACTTGGACGAGCCAAGAGTCAGGGGTCATGAAGAGACGCAGTGCGGTACTGTCGGCCATCGTGCATCTCCACCACGTAGCGGTGCTGCGGACGGACGCACTGCTCATGGGAGAAGAGCGTGTGCACTGGTCACGGGAGAAGCAACAGCAACCCCAAGAACGCAGAAGAAGAGTGTCACAGTTGCCGATAACGAAAAGGACGCTGGAAGTTCGTGGAGCCAAACGTGCACGACACCGTTTAGAGTCGCCCCCCCCCCCCAGTCACGAGTGAAGCTTGAAGCTGGGACCTTATTACTGGCATTTTCTCTATGCCTTCCTGAACCGATGGGTGGGGCGGACTGTCTGCTCCGCTAATAATATATCGTTGGAAGAAAACTCTGGAATTCTGCGAACGGTTGGAAGGCTGCGGCTAAAATAAGTGCGAAATACAATTTACCGCAATTTACACCGTAATGTGCATATCCCGATTGTGCGCGTGATGCCGAAACCAGAACTGAGCACGTGCCTGCGCGTTTCCGGAGCCAAAAACGAATGCTTCTTTTGTTGTGTTGTCGTTGTTTGCCAGATTGACGTGCTGCCGCGCTCCAAGCCCTCCAACTTGGGGTCCAACCCAATGCAGGAAGGAGCTCATGTCCACAACATGGCGAACATTCGACTTCGAAGTATTTTAGCTGTAAGAAGGAGGCGAAAATGGGGAAATCGAAAAGTCGAGTATATTTAAAAAAACAAATGCTTTGAAGGCGAATATTCGCCACGTTTTTAAAAAGCATGGTAAACGCATAGTATTTGAGAAATACTACACAGCGGGTGCGAATACATGTAATCTTCTCGTGTGGAAGATTTTATTGACCAAAAACCGGCGATCAAATGTCCTTCCGTCAGAATTGGAAGTGTGATATTGTCGTCCCTGCACGGCACCATGTTAGATTGGCACTGCAGCCCAGCAAAAAGTACCCTGGACTCTCCAATCTCTGATGCCAGCAGGACCGCCTCCCTCCCTACTCGACAGTCGACCCCACCCACCACCACCACCACCACGCAGGTTAGTGCAAGGTCCGCTGCCCATCGCCATGCAAGCATGGCATGCTCATTACGTTGCTCCGTCAAGCCCAGCGACCTCTCTTTTGAGCAAGGGCAGAGGGTTTAATAAAAGTGTGGACTGGCAAAACAAACTTAGGGTGCAGCCGAATAAAGAAAATTAGCAAAATTACGCAAAATACGAAACCGCTTGCAACAGCTCCTTCTATATTTCCGCCACGAACGCTGACGGCTGCGTGCACGTTATTATACTTCTTTCTAACTTTGGCTCCACTGACGACAAAAGCTACACCGAAGGTCCAGCCTCAAGGTGGCCGGCAGGTTGGCAGGCGCGCCTCCGTGCTCCGCTTGCTTTGGTTTCTCTCACAATCGAACTCGCGTCTAACAGCCAAAGCCCAGCCATCCAGCCCCTTCAAGGCACGATGTCCACCTCGCAGCTCCGCTTTCGACGGACGATCAGCGACGCGCTCTACGGCGAAGTCATGGAGTGCGAGCTTTGCCAGCCGCTCGCGACGGGGCTGAGACCCGTCGTCGCTGTCAAGTGCATCTCACTGCCGCGCGCAGTCGACGCGCGCGCACTCGTGGGCGCCACACGCGCCTTGGACGACCCAATGCAGGAACGACGGGTGTCTGCCTTGCTCTCCAGACATGGAGGCCACCGCAACGTCGTGCGCTCGTACTCCCACTTCGTGCAGCACCGGTGTCTCTATCTCGTGGCCGAGTACTGCGCCGACGGTGACCTGTACAGCCACCTCGCCGCCACAACGGCGGGCACCGGACTGGACGAGCGGCGAGCAGCGAATGTGATGAAGCAGGTGTTCGCCGGCGTCAACTTCCTGCACTCCGAACTGGGCGTGGCGCACCGCGACTTGTCGCTGGAGAACGTTCTGCTGCTCAACGGCGTGTGCAAGATCTCGGACTTCGGCCTGTCCACCGATGCGAGCTCGGTCTGCGTCGGTCGCGTGGGCAAGGAGTACTACATGGCACCCGAGGTGGTCGCCGGGAAGGAGTACGACCCCGTGAAGGCCGACATCTGGTCCATGGGCATCATGTGGTTCATCATGCTCACGGGCTCGCCGCTCGTGTCGATCGCCTCGCAGAAAGAGCGGGCGTTCGTTGTGCTTGAGGGATGCGGAGTGGGGGCAGTCCTCGAATCGTGGGGGTACGCTGCAAAGCTCTCGGCCTCCACCATCGACCTCGTGTCCAGGATGCTGAAAGTGGACCCGAACGAGCGGGTATCGCTCAGTGAGATTCTCCAGCACCCGTGCGCAGCAACGGAATGAGGGATCAAGGGATTAAGGGATTAAGGGATCAAGGGTTCCATTCGAAGAGCGGACAAACTGGTCAATGGCAGATCTAGAGGGATTGCAGCGGCGAATTGGAGTGTCCCCCTCGATCCGGCCACGCTCGTCTCTCATGCTTCAGTCGGAGTCCGGGATGAACGCGTGACTCGCCAGATCATCTTGAATGAGGCTGCCACGACCAGGCATCAAGCCACGCCTTATCTGTACCAAGGCTGGCGGCAACTGAGCAGACATAATTTGTCAAAACGTGCTGCTCTACTGCGAGTACCGAGCAAATTCAAGGACATGCCACCTCCTTGGCGATGCTGTGCCAACTGCCGTGGTGCAAGCAATACGTTCAAGGCTAAGCAGTGCGCCATCGAGTCAGTGCTGGCGAAATTCGACCCTGTACATCAGTGCTCTGGCAATGCGTTGGCATCGGAAGCAAGTATAAAATAACTACAATAATTATTGAGCCTTTCACTCGTTTTGGCAATTTTGACGTTAGAAGACACCTGTATCAAAGCAGGGCTAGGTGAAACGCGATGAATTGGTTATGGAGACCTCCTATTAAGTGTTGTGGTAGGAATGTCACTGTCCAGTGAGCTACGAGCATCAGGTGTTTAGTAAGACTTCCCAGACCTATCAGGAGCGTGAGCAAAACCGTAGCAAGCCCGGATGCCGAAGAACGACGTTCGGCTTTCCTCCTGTGCAACGCCTGCGGGGAGAAACGTTTTATGTATTATCCTTAGCGTTTTACTGAAACCCAAACTAAACCGAAGTCAGATTAAGAGCTCCTATTAGGATGGCAAAATTGAGACCCCTAATATTTACTTAGATGAAGAAGTGGAATTGCAAAACGTATCGCCTTCCTTCGGTGGCGTTGCGCACGGCACCGAATAACGTTGGGAACTTCTACAGGCTCGCGATGAAAAGGCACGAAAGAACGTAGCACCTGGACGGCGCAACAGCAGCGTCGAGCGTTCTCGTGGTCATCATGACTTCCGGTGCCACCAACACACCCTTTTTAAGAGTAGGCGGCCAAAGCGCTTCATTAAGGAAGTCTATGACCCAGTTGTTTTCGCGTCTACAACTGGGAGGGAGTGATTGATTGAAGCATCCCGAACTGCCCGCTCTCCTGTGCATGGCAAGCGACGGAGTGACTGCTCTCGACCGACGACAAACGGACGAATCGCTAAAGCGTTATTTAATACAATAGCGGCATGATGGCGCCACTCTCCGCATGGTCTGGTCTGTCTCCTGTGTATAGCTTCCCGGAATTAGCGAGCTGCAGGAAAGAGTATGCGGTACCAATGTTGGATATCCTTGTCGAAATTTGAGGGCGAGAGCTTCCTTACACCACAATCAGGCAGGCAATCGTTGCTGTATTTCGAGGGACGAGTAGCCGCTACAAACTACATGTATTAATACATGTGCCATGACGTCGAACACGAGCCCAAACGGTTTTCAACGCCATCAAATGCATGCTGAGCGTCGCCCAACATGTGCTGGGACACGCGACAGAAGCTGCAGGAACATCATGACGAAGACTTATTTTAGCAAAGAGCTTGAAAGAACCTGAAGAAGCTCTGACCAGGGCGGATTCGGACTGACCACCCGTGCGTTTCTCCGGCACTCGGAGTGTCGCCCAACTTTCATGCTACGGAATCGAGCTCTGTCGTAAACTTGCCTGGCTGCGAGCTTCACCCGCACACTGGATCTACCGCGCCAGTCGAGAAGATGGCGCACTGCAATATATTTGGATCGGTTTCAAAGACGAAAGCCAGCCAGAAGTGCGATGAGTATTGTATACTGCGAATCATAAGTGATAAGAGGCAAATTGCTGCTAAATTGCACCACAGCTTTAGCTTGGCACATTTCATTGTGCTAGGTTATCAGATGTGATCCATGGATTCAGCCTGCGATCATGAAGAGTCGTGTGCGCTGCCACACGACGCAACTGAAACTTTGTTCGTGTTTGAAGCGGTGCTTCTGATCCATGACCTTGCTGCCACCCAACCCGACTGGGCCAGTCACAAGAGTTAATCCGCTTGACTTCTTTCATTCAAACGGCGGAGTGAACCTTCCTCTGGCTTGACCGATTATTTAAAATGTGGAGCTCAGAAATGCTTCTCTACGCCTTCCTGGACCGATGGTTGCGGCGAGCGGACAGTCTGCTCAATCTGGCGCGCGGTCTGGAATTGGGCGAACGGTAGAAGCAATACATATACGCCACGTAGAGCAAGCAGGCGCGGCAAGTATGTACGGCAGTTCGTACAAAGCTTTGCAAATGACGAATGTATCCATGAAACCGTAGCCGCCACGCACTGCCCGGTTGCGGGGCTGAGCCCGAGTGTCAACGGCATTAACCGCATAACATAAAATGTAGTATATTTGCCATTGTCGGCGCCGCAAATGCGAGCCGAGTCCAAGCGGCCATAATAAGGTGGCATGGATGCAGTGGTTGAGGGCCCAAACCACATGTCATCTTATTATCGACTCGAGGTGGCTGATAATCCTAATGTTCAAGGTACCAGTGCAGACAGAGACTTTTGTCTCGGGATTCCGTTGGAGGGAAGAAGAAAACGTGAAATAAAAAAACGATTTTGCCCAGTACTAATTTAACAAACCACTTTCTGCATTCAACATGGCAGCGTTTATTTTTAACATATTATGTTGCTGCGTGCCGCTTGATCGCGGTCGTGGATTGATAGGTGTTGCACACTAACTACATGGCGTGTTACATAAACACAAGCTTTTTTTATCGTTTGACGCTGCTTCCATCGCATCTAGCCCCCTCATTATATATTTCCGCACTTCCAATCGGGGAGGTAATGTATAGTGTGTGTGCTTTTAAATAAATAGAAGAAGGAGCTGATCGATCAAAAGCGTCAATTAAATTTCTTTTCGTCACTCTTGGATGTGTGCCCGTGGCCGTCTCCTACGACTTGCAAGAAGCGAGTGGTGGCGAAACGAAAATTAGCGACGCCAAGTCTCTGTCTGCTATTGTTCCTTCTTGCTGGCGAGCCGAGAATGTCGCTGCACCCTCCCTCCAATTTGAGACCTGTGATAAGCTTACGGTGTCATACGGGGGGAGTCTCAGGGCCGAGGCTCCGATGGCTTGATGGGAATATTCACGAATGCAATGCAGGAGTGGGTGCCTATCGTTTGAGTGCAGAGGGCTGCTGCAATACAGCGCCCACTCTTGTTATTGTATTCTCATAAAAGAATATTATCGCAGAATGCGAAACCGCTGTGTTGGATTTTGAGGGCTCCATACAAATGATTTATATCTAAATCATTTTTATATTTGCGTGCACGTACGAAAGAGCCGTTGGAAGCGCCATCTTACATGTTAGAACATGTCTTGCATGGAGTGCAATATATTTCATGAAAAATAGCATCAGGAATAGGTTTTCTTCTATATTTTTGCTAAACACAGCGCAATTCCTTCTATTTTTCTGCCAGCGAACGCTGGGAGGGCTACCGTAGATTTTGTTTCTATCTTTGGCTGCGATGATGACAACGGCTTCACAGCCAAGGTGGCCAGCAGGTAGGCAGGCGCGCCTCCGTGCTCCGCTTGCTTTGGTTTCTCTCACAATCGAACTCGCGTCTAACAGCCAAAGCCCAGCCATCCAGCCCCTTCAAGGCACGATGTCCACCTCGCAGCTCCGCTTTCGACGGACGATCAGCGACGCGCTCTACGGCGAAGTCATGGAGTGCGAGCTTTGCCAGCCGCTCGCGACGGGGCTGAGACCCGTCGTCGCTGTCAAGTGCATCTCACTGCCGCGCGCAG
>MBAC02009080.1:0-16687 GCA_001712635.2 Nothophytophthora sp. Chile5
CTTTTTGCGTTTGCACGTTGCATTTTGACCTGTTATACTGATATTGCCATATTTTGGGTACAAATTCCATGCTTGCGATGGTGTCGTCCAGCTGGCGTTACACCCCATACATTTGGCAAGATATCTGTGTTCAGTCTCTTGTCCGATGTGACTTGCACCCTCTTGCACTCACCTCACTCCGTTCCCTCCACCCTCCATTCAGCTGAAACCGCCCCAAAATGCGAGATCCTCTCGTCCCACATCTGATTTCCTTACTCTAACCGCATCCTCTTGATTGGACTGAACACCCTGTCATTGCAAAACGACAGTTCCCATCGGACACCGTCGACCATTGTTGCCCTCAACAATCCAGTCCGACAACGTGATTAAAGAAAGGCTCATTCGCCGATTCGCCTCCTGCCGCGCACCCCGCCCAAAGCAGAGCGAATACCCTGCATCCTCCGGACCATGCAGCTCTTCCTCGCGCTCGCGGCTCTCGCCGTGGCCCCCCTGGCTGTCCAGAGCTACACGAACCCCATCGTCATCAAGGGCTACAAGACGTTCGACGCCAAGACGGGCGAGGCCTTCGCCGTGAAAGGCATCGACTACTATCCGCGCCCGAACACGGGCGATCTGGACGTGAACAACCTGGACTTCTTCACCGACGACATGCAGGCGGTATGGGAGCCGGACATCGAATACCTGGCTGAAGCTGGGGCCAATGCCGTGCGCCTGTACGCTGTGGACCCGTCGCAATCCCACGACGCCTTCATGTGCGCCTTGCGGGCCAAAGGCATGTACGCGTTGGTGGATCTCGGCGCCAGTTGCGAGAACTGCTCGATCACTGTGGATGAGTACCCCGCCTGCTACCCAAGTGCTCTCAAGACCCGTGGCGAGCAGATCATCGCCGAGTTCGCACAGTACGACAATGTCTTGGCCTTCAGCGCCGGCAATGAAGTGAACAACATCGTGGACGACGCGTGGACCAATGCGCCGTGTCAGAAGAAGTTCATTCGCGACATGCGCTCGTTCATTGGAAGCTGTGCCAGTTTCCGCAATGTGCCGGTGGGGGTGGTCATGGCTGACCCCGACACAACCAACAACAATCGCGAGGTGAATTCCAAGTACTACAACTGTCGAACGGACTCCACCGACGAGTACGAGAATGCAGAATGGTATGGTCTCAACACATATCAGTACTGCGACGCTGACGTGACAGAGCTGGCGAGCTCCGGTGGCTTCGAGAAGCTCCTGACGGACTTCTCAGCCTACGACTTGACGATTCCGGTGCTACTGACCGAGTTTGGCTGCGTGAATCCGAGTTTCCCCACAGTTGACGGCTATGAGGCACAACGGACGTGGCTCCAGGCCGGATGGCTCTTCGACTCGACGTTCCGCGACGTCTTCGCCGGTGGATTTGCCTTCGAGTACTCAACCGAGAACGCTAACGCTGGAGATGCGTCGCCCTACCCATTCTCGACTTACGGGGCCCAGAACTACGGCCTCGGCTACTTCTCGCCTGAAGATTGCGATCATGAGTCGGTGGCATGTGTCTACAACCCCATGCCCAATTTCGACAATCTGGCGGAGCAATACAATGCCACAGACATCTCCGGAGAGAGCGCGATGGCCGACTTCACAGTCGCTTCAGATCGCACCAGCTTCCCTGCCTGTCCGGATGGCTTTGCAGCCCTAGCGGACGTCACGTGGGAGGCCGACAGCGTCGACAGTCTCACGTGTCCGGCCACGGCGCAGCAGTACGAGTGTCCCAACCAGGAGACCAGCGGCAACTGGGCCAGTGACGCCGGCTCCAGCAGCGCGGCGTCAACCTCCTCCAAGGCGACCGCCGAGGCGGAGAGTGACGGTAGCTCCACCACGTCCTCGGGCTCGGGTACTGCTAAGGGCTCCTCGAGCGCCGCGTCCTCGATCATGACCCGGTCCCTCACCTTGGCAGCCGTCGTGGCAGCAATCGCCAGCGTCCTGGTGTGAGGAGTGGGTCTTATCCGGAGCTAAAATTATTGATGCCGATGGTTGGACGACTCGAACAGCGAAGGGAAGACGCGGTGGCTGCTGCAAATAGACGGGAGGTCTCGAACGCTATCAAATTCCAATGTCGGGGCCTTCTTCTCGCTTATTTTGGCTGGACATCCGATCAGAAATCACGCTTCCATCTCATCCACCGATCCTTGAAACGTTTTGCATCCTCCATGCTCTTGACCCGAGAGCTCACGCCTTCAAGGTCGCCGTTCTCGCCTCGAGCTGCCTCCATGCTCCATTCGTCACAAGTGAAAAGCCCTTCGACCCCGCAAAGCCCAGCGACGACCGCATCATGAAGCTCTCGGTGTGCCTCGCAGTCTTCACCCTCGCGCTCTCCCTCTCCGAGACGGAGGGCTACACGAACCCGATCGCCATCAAAGGCTACCGGATGTTCGACAACAAGACCGGCGCGTCCTTCGCGGTGAAAGGCATCGACTACTACCCGCGTCCGAACACGGGCGAGCTGGACGTGAACAACCACGACTTCTTCACGGACGACAACGAGGCCATCTGGAAGGGCGACATCGAGTACCTGGCCCAAGCTGGCGCCAATGCCGTGCGGCTGTACGCCGTGGACCCGTCCAAGTCCCACGACAAGTTCATGTGCGCGCTGCGAGCCAAAGGCATGTACGCGCTCGTCGACCTCGCCGCCAGGTACTTCACCCGCTCTCCGGGTTGCTTGCTAGGTCCGTTCCTCCGTACTAATGACCGAATTGTGTCTGTCAACTGAAGCTGCGAGGGCTGTGCGGTCACGAGAGACGCGTATCCGACCTGCTACCCCGCGGCACTCAAGACTCGAGGCGAGATGATCATCCTCGCCTTCGCCAAGTACGACAACGTGCTGGCGTTTAGTGCTGGCAACGAGGTGAACAACGAGGTGACGGACGCCACCGTCAACGCTCCGTGCCAGAAGAAGTTCCTGCGGGACATGCGCGCCTTCATCGGCAGCTGCTCCAGTCTCCGACAGATTCCCGTGGGCGTCGTAGTGGCCGACCCCGACCTCACCAAGAACAACCGCGAGCTGAATGCCAAGTACTACAACTGCCGAACCAACGCCGACGATAAGTACGAGAACGCCGAATGGTACGGCCTCAACGCGTACCAATACTGCGACAACACCGTGACGGACGTGGCCAACGCCGGGGGCTTCCAGCAGCTACGAACGAACTTTGAGCAGTACAGCATGACCATCCCAGTCATGCTCACGGAGTTCGGCTGTCTCAATGAGGGCTTCCCGGCGGTCAACGGCTACGAGGCGCAACGCACCTGGCGTCAGGCTGCGTGGCTCTACTCGACAGCCTTCCGCCAGGTCTTTTCCGGGGGCTTCGCCTTCGAGTACTCGACCGAGAACGCCAACTCCAAGGGCGCCAACTCGGCGTACCCGTTCACGACTTACGGGGCCCAGAACTACGGCCTCGGCTACTTCTCGCCCGAGAACTGCACCCACGATACCGTGCCGTGTGTGTACAACCCCATGCCCAACTTTAACAACCTTGCGACGCAGTTCAACTCGACGAACGTCACGGGGGAGTCCGCGATGGGGGCCTTCACCGTGGAGGCGGCTCGATCCACCCTTCCTGTTTGCCCCACCGACTTCGCCACGCTCTCGAGCGTCACGTGGGCAGCTGATAGTACCACGAGTCTCTCGTGTCCGAAGGCGGTGCAGGCTTACACGTGCGCCAATCAGGTCTCCAGCGGCCTCTGGGCCACCGGCTCAAGCTCGGGAACCGTCGGCACGACCAGCAGTAGCAGTGGGTCGACGCCAACGCCAACGCCCACAACCGCGTCCACCGCTGTGAGCGGAAGTCGCTCGACTCGCAAGCTGTCGGTGGTGGCAGTCTCCCTCAGTCTGCTTTCGGCGATTATGAGCGTCTTGTCCTAAGAACAAGCGACTGGAAATGTAAGCAGCGAAATGGCAACCCCCACGACGCTGAGCGAGTGATCTATCGATCCGAAATGAGCTATGGCAGCTAAAGCACATCAAAGAATATGTAATACACACCGGCAAAGCGAAAAAACGTACCTGTCGATCCTGGAGGTTCCTTCAAAGGCAGCAAGGGCCTCAGCACACGGGATCAAGATGGAACGAAGAGTATCAAGTGTGCAGGTGCTTTGTGCCTTCTATCGCTGGTTCACAGTCTGTGGGGAGCCAGCGTCAATGGGAATCGCAGCTAATGCGGCGACTTACAACGAAGTGAGTCTCTAATCGAACCCGAGCTTTCGCCGGTCGGAGGGTGGTCTTCCCGCCAGCCATTCACCGCTTAAAGTCTGCTGGACGATTGCAACGCCTCTCGGAAGCAACGCATCATCTTGTCGATGGCCCAGTCCGGGGTTTCTGGCGTCACCGGCAGGTAAACCAAGCTATTGACAGAAGTCCAGCAACGCCAGTCAGTCTCCGGCATACGCCCCTTCTGTATACTCCAACGCGTTGCAACGTCCACCACGCACCTGTTCATGATGTGCTTGGCGTGTTTCGGGTCTTGCTCAGGTCCCTGCGGACTATAACCCCCGAAAAACAACGAAAAGCGTTTAACTTCGCTCAGCTGCACGCCAAGGACAACGCAATAGGATCCATCCTCGTACCTTGGCACAAACGCCAGCTGCGTGGCGCCCGACGTCACGTCAAAACCCTATCAGAGCAGCTATCCGTCAGTCTTTTACAACAGTCTCCTCGCCTCCTACTTGCCAATAGACAGGCAGCATCCACGTACATGTTTATTCATGTAAGCGACGACGGCCGTTGGCGAGGGCACGCACACGGGGAAGAGCCAATAGTAGTGCTTCTGAGCGTGGTGACCCGGGATCTGCACAACAAGAAGCAGCAGCATTAGCCTGTCAACCTCGTTACTGTCAAAGGTGATGTCACCTGAGGGGGATTTCAGCTCTCACCGAGACGTTGGGCAGGTCCTTGATGGCGTTGGCCAATTGCTCGCTTTTCGATCTGCGCAGTCGACCAGCCACGACGTTAGCAACCGCTATCGTCGACTGTATCATAATAGGCTCCAAATGAGGGGCTCACTTTCGCAAGAACACGTATTGTTCGTCCATGCAGCTCAAACGGCGATGCAGCATCCCGAGCAGCGCCATGGACGGGCGATGCTGGATGAGAGACACCAGCTCCCCGCCGCTGAAGCCTCGGATCGCGGACGTGATGACTTGATCGTGATCCGCTGCAGATTTATAACCAATGATCAAAGTGCCTCAGCAAGGTCAACCAGCCTTCGAGATCAGCAGAGCAAACTGAAAAGTACCTCCGACAGCGCGACACGCGTGCAGGAAGAGGCCATAGATGGCTGGCGTGGAGATGCCGTGCAGCACTCCGTACTTGACGAGTCTCTTGAAGAAGAAGAGGTTGGAGCGACTCGGGTATCTGCAGCCAAAATGTCCGTCAGCACCACCTTTGACAGGTCCAATTTGTTGGCTTTCCTGCGCTCGTACCGTCGCTCCCGACGTCGCATCTCCTCGAGGACGGCGGCGTCTTTCACGTGGATGATCGCGCCACCGAAGGACGTGGCCGTCTTGATGGTGCCGAAGCTGAACATGGACACGTCGGCGCGACCCTCCCCCGTGTACTGCATGCCCATGAACGCCTGTGCACAGTCCTCCACAACCAGCAGGTTGTTACTGTGGGCGGCTTCCAATACGTCGTCCAAGGGGAATCGCGAGCCAAAGATGTGCGCGATCAGCATCAGCCGCGTGTTCTACCACAGACCATCAAACAACAGCGCAATATCGTTAGTGCTACGCCTTCCATCGTCGCTGTTAACGGAATGTCACGATAAAGAGAGGGGGGAGTCTCACCTTCGTGACGGCTTGGCGAAGGATGTCTACGTCCACCGCGAGTGTCTCCGGGTCCAGATCCACGGGGATAGGCACCAAGCCGTGGTAGCGCAGCACGTAGAGCATGTCTGGGATGGTGATGGCGCTGCAGAGCACCTCACTCCCCGCTGGCAGCTTGAGGGTCTGCAACAACAGGTCGAAGCCCGTGCTGCTCAAGTTTGCATCAAGCCAGTCAGCTCTGCATGCCTTCAACAACGATAGAGAGAGCTGGCGTCTTGTGGACTTCGTACCGGACGGAGAGCGTGACCATGGACTGGCCGCTGGGGTCCCACAGCCGCGTGATCTTCTGCTCGCAGTCCTCGCGTTGATCCTCACGGAGGCGTAGACAGGCTGCGATCCCGGCGCCAATGTCGCTGTAGGTCACGTCCAGCTTCTTCCGAGGGAAAATGGCCCACGGACACGACGCCGACAGCGGTTCCAGCTTCCCTGTTCAATTAGGAGCAAGCACAGAGTCAGAGGGAGACGCTGAGCCGATTGCGGGCTCTGACAGTCGCACCGAAGGGCTTCAAGCGCGCGGGCGACGGCGGCGACGGCCTCGCGCCTAGGGCGGCAGGTTTAGAGCTCATTGGCGACGCGTGGCGCGGTCTGTGGCTCTCTGCGCGGCGGCCAAAGACGCGCGAAGGGCGAATGCGGTCGGTCGCCTCGACGGAGCTGCTCAGAAGCGGCGAAGGTCCAGTTTGGGACGTTGGGTTTTGGAGACGTCGCCAAATTGCCAAAAGAGGGTTCGAATAGCTCGATAAAGACTAGTATACGCGAGTGCGAAACGCTGTCTAAAATACTAGAAACCATTTTGGATTGGATAAAACTCTGATACATACATTCTTGCGAGCACTGGATTGGTTGAAATGGAAGACTGCGCATCGGTTTGACAGAACTGGGTGGTATGAAGGGACACGAAAGGTCGCGGCTCCTGGGGCAGCTCCGACAGCCTCGCGGATCCATCTCCGCCCGCTGCCGGAGCTTCCACCAGCCTGATCGCCTTCGCAGCCACTTCAACTGGCTCCGAGGCTGAGGTCGTGCACCGAATCGCGGCCAACCGCAGCTCCGCCGGCTCTTCCGGGCCTGCCACGCCGGACGAGGCACTGAGTGCGTCCGACACGTCCTACTACGTGTCACTAAGCGATGTCGTCCGCACCCGGAAGGGGAGCACCGACGACGGCGCCTTCCTATCGCGGTTGTTGCCGTCCTCAACGTCTGTATGGAGTCTGGAGTCTCTGGCCATCCCAATGATTTACATGAGCACAGGCCTCATGTACTCACTGCCCCAAGCCAACATGGAGTTCTTCCCGCGGAGTCTCGGGGCCTCCGATGCTCAACTGAGCACAGTGGCGGTCGTTCGAGCGCTTCCATGGACGTTCAAGGTGCTTTTCGGACTGCTCCCCGACATTTTCCCGGTCCGCGGCCGTCGATTCACGCCGTATCTGCTGCTGGGTTGCATGACCAGCTCCCTGTTCCATCTCCTGCTAGCAGTCCGCAGCGCCTCCGAGTCGCTGAGCGTCGTGTCCTTCACCCTACTGCTCTTAGGCGCCACTGTGGGCGTCGTCATGGCCGACGTGATGGCCGACGCCCTCGTGGCGCATCGCGTGTTGCTCCAACAGCAGCAGCAATCGCTCCGGATGAAGCAGCCCCAGCAAGAGAAGGAGACGCCGGGCAGTCATTTACAGTCCACAGTGTACCTCTGTCGCTTCGCCAGCGAGCTGGTGGGCTTCTGGGCCGGTGCAGTGCTGAGCAACAAGCGAGAGTGGGGGTTCGGAGCCTCCATGAGTCAGCAATTCGCCTTCCTGGCCGTCGTCCCGTTGATCTCCGTGCTTCCTTCGCTCTGGTTTTTCCACGAACCTGTGGAAGAACATGGAGCGATGCCTCTCGACCAGCAACTCGCAGGCATCTGGCTCATGCTGCAGCGAAGAGCTACCTGGCAACCTGTGTGTTTCCTGGTGCTGGCTAATGCGCTGTTCGTGCAGAATGCGGCGTGGGGGAACTTCCTCAAGGTGGCCTACAGCTTCGACGCCTTCCAATACGGCGCGTTAAGTGCGATCGGAGCCACCGTGACCTTCGCGTCCATCCTGCTGTATCGAACCCACATTCTCCCGCACTTCGAGGCGCCGTGGCACGACGTCTACTTCCTCACAGGCCTCGTAATCGCCATCTTCTCGGCGTTTAACGTGCTGCTGGTACTGCGAGTGAATGAGCTATTGGGGATCCCTCCCTTCTGGTTCGCAATGGGCGACGCCGGCATTGCCTCCTTCGCGCGTGGCTTCCAGTACCTCCCGTTGGCTCAGATGTTCGTGGCCGTCTGTCCAGAGCGACAGGAAGGCGTAGCTTTCGCTCTACTCACGAGTGTAATCAACCTGGCGCAGGCCTTCGCCACGACGCTGTCCAACATCCTGCTGCATATCTGGCCCGTGGAACTCACAGATCTCCAGAAACTGCCGCACGACTTCAGCGGCGTCTGGAAGCTCTCGGCACTCACGAGCGTCATCCCCTTGGTGCCGATCATGCCGCTAACCACGCGGATGCTACCGAAAGGCCCTCGGGAACAGGAGGCCATGCGAAACGAGCTCTCTCCGAAAGGCGCCGCGGTCGTCGTGGCGCTTTACGGTTTCGGGTTCATCTGGGTCATTGTTCTGAGTCTATTGGCGATTTTGAAGCCTTGCCACGTCTTGGTCGGAGGCCACGGATGCTCGTAAGGGAACGGCCCGTAGCTGTGTATCTTCGTATGCTCGATAGACCATCCAAGCTTTCAGCCGTATCTTGGTTTCTGTATGGCTTTCGTGTGCTTCTGATGGGTCAGCCAGCGTGTGGCTTTCAGATGGCTACAGCGAGCGAGAGCTTCACGAGTCCGATGAGTTTTTCCAACTGCTGCTTGTGCTGGGTCGAAGAACGCTTGTTGACGTCCTGACGATCCGCTGGCTCTTGAGCATCAGCTCCATCGATCTCCGCCTCCTGTTGCTGTCGAGATACAGCCAACGCCTGTATGCTTGAGGCAGAAGGAGTCTCCACAGTCCGCTGAAGCTGACGACAACAGACCAGTCCAGCCAATTCGAGGAACGCGTCAAGTCGACACCGTCGCCGGCCTCTTTGGGCCAAAATGAGTCGCTCCAGCTCCGAGGGGTTCAAGCACAAGCCATACAACTCCGTGAGGGCCACACACACTCCTTGTCTTGTTCCAGGCCACACAGAGAAGGCGGAATTCAACATGTCCCTCGTCTGCTGAGGCGAATTCCGAGGATTCTCGACGTTCTGCAGCCAGACATGACAACGTAAGGCCGCAGCACTCGGTCTCTTGGTCGGATCGACCACCAAAAGCGCTTGAAGTAGTGCACGTGCCCCGGATGAAAGTGCCGGCGGCAATAGGAGCTGCTGGGTACCACTGCGTAACTTCTGGTACAGTTGGTGGAAATTCGTGCTTTGGAACGGGAATTTCCCGCACAACATCACATACAACAGCACCCCAAGGCTCCAGACGTCCACAGGTCGCCCATCGTAACAGGCACACGCGACCACCTCCGGCGCCATATACGACGGCGTCCCGCAGAAATTCTTCTTCGTTCGTGCCTTCGAGTGTGTTCCATCGGGCACTGGGCGGTCAGCAATCTCTTCGAAGTCGCTGAAGCCGAAGTCGATGACTGTGGCGTGGCTCGAACGCTCGTCAAGCAGCACATTCTCGAGTTTCAGGTCCCGATGGATCACGCCTTGTGTATGCAGCGCTTCGACCGCCATCACGAGCTGCCGGAAGATTGCCTTGGCTCGATTCTCGGTCAGTCGTTGGCCGACTGTCCGTCGTAACACGTCGCAGAGACTGGAGCCGCGCACGAATTCCGTGACTGCGTGGATGCGAGTGGGCGATTCGAAGAATTCAATGAATCGCACGATGTTCGGATGCGCTTGAAGCCTCGAGAGCACCTTCACTTCTTGTCGGACACGTCGCCATTCAAGTGCATCGCTTCCTGAGTCCACAACGGTACGCTTCCCGATAGAAACCACTGATAAGCACGTCTTGCTGCCTTGTAAACGCGCATAGCTCTTGATCGCCACGGAGGTGCCACTGAGTCGGTGCGTCCCGAGACAAACGCGACCGAAGGTCCCGCATCCGATCTCCTTCCCCATGACATACCAAGAAGCCACGTCGTCAATCTGAGGCTCGTTCTTGACTTCGGGGCTGTGCTGGTTAGCTCCGATGTCGCTGTTAAGTCCGAAGGCTGTCAACTCGTTGGCCAGAGTTCGCGATACATCGGTCTTGGCTTGGGCCTCTTGGGTGGTCGATATGTGCCGCATCTTGGCCACGAAAAGTTGTACAGCCTGTTCAGCAGCCAGCAACTGTGTTGATGAAAGGCTCGAGTCTTGTAAAGGCAGTCGAGTGGGGGTGACGGCGTTGCGCATCTCGATGCGGTCGTACACGTCTCGAAGCTGCTCTAACGCGGCCACCTCGCCGCTCGCTGCTGGAAGTTGAGGCTGTCGAGGAGAGGAACCGGATGTATCCATCGCTGACCATTCGCCACTTCCCCTCGCATCTCCCAGCGCGTTGTCCAGCCGATTCACACGTCGTGTTCGTCGTGTTGGCACGGCGTCCAGGTCGCGTTCGATTGACTTCTTCGTCTCAATCAGCTCCGAGATCTTCCGAACGCTGCGTGGAGTCTTCGCCCTCCGCTTCATCTCTTTGTTCAACGAAAACGCGCTGGAGATCGCCGTCTCCGTCCACAAAGCAGTAGCTCCCAGTGCATCCAAGACGCTTGGAACTGCGCACCATGACCAGATGATCTATTCCTATCCGTTGAAGGCGGAAGGAAGGAAGAGTCTCGCCCTCAAGTCATGGAGTGAAACCACTGACCAGCCATCAGACTGAGCACGAGGCGCAAAAACTCACTGCACCGTCGCGTATGTGGCCGTCCAGTGCGTTGCTAATCAGTGGCGTCTTCAAAATGCCCACCCCATAGTTGGGCCATTTCCCGAACAGTGTCTCTCCCAACCGCAAAGCGCAGTATGGACGACGGACTTCCGCAGACGAGCGCCGCGAGTGCTGTCAGTCAGGCATTGGGCGACATCGGCCTTCGCACCACGAAGAAGCCACCGCTGCCTCTACCACCTTCGTTGTTGGTTCCTGAGATCGGCCAAGCTGCGATAACAAGGCGTGCTTTGAACGACCCGAGCTCAAGCTCAGCTCCACGGCCTCGATCTCGTATGCCACTTCGCTCTGAGCCTCACGTCAAACAGTGGAAGACTGCGCTTGGCAACCAACTGCAGCACGTGCAAGGCGACAACCGTGGCGTCGGGGGGAAGCAGCAGCTCAACACGAACACACTGCAGCCGCATACGGCCATCAAGATCCACGAAGACCCTGCCACACACGAGTCAACTTCAGCTGGAGGTCCGACACGCAGCCCCTTCCGGACGTTAAGAGCCAACGGCGTGTTCCAGAACGAGCAGCAGCGGCAACGGCAGCTCGAGCGGCGGCAAAAGAGAGAAGAAGGCGATATGGCGCCTACCGCAGGCTCCGGATCCTCGCCAGTTCAAGCGTCAGCGAATACACCGTCGAGTACTGCGACCACACGAGAAGTAAGGTCCGCAGCTGATGCAAAAGCCGCAGGTTCTAGCGGTCGGCGCTGTGGTCCCCTGCCATTGCCTGCTTCGCCTGCTCCCAGTCCACCGACGGCAAATGACACCGTTGTCCTTCCCGTCTTGCCTCTCCTTCGTCGACAGCAAGCGCCTCGTCGCTCCGAACCTCCGCCACATCACCGTAGCGCTTCCTCCGTTCCAACCATCTCCACGCCGACAAAACAAGCGCAAACGCTGTTCTTCCAGGTCTCCGGTGACGAGCAGAGCTCAAACATTGCAAGTTGCTCGATCGCTGAGTCGATAATCGCAGTCCCCACTGTCACGACAGCCACGGAAACCGAGGAAGCGAAGGACAAAGAGCTCGCGAAAGAAACCAGCTCCACTACTCGAGAGCCGCTCCACCGTCAAGTATCCGATCGACGATCCAGCGATGAAGACGACAGCGTCCATAGCTTCAGTGCGAACGTTGGAAAACCAGAACGCATCGGGAAGCTGTCCAGCGAGGAGGACGAGTTCGACTTTGCCATCCTGCTCAAGCCTTCCAAGTACGAAGAGCACGTGGATCTGTCCGACGCCGTCACAGCGATCGCCCGATCTCCAGCCTCCACATTGAAGCCCAGTGGAAAGGTGGACTCCACGAGCGCTCGAGCTGAAATCACCCGGCGAATCCAGCGCACGGGGCTGCACGTCAAGCGTCTGCTCTCTCTGGATGGCAAGCAGTCGCTCCTCAAAGTGCGCGCGCCTCAGCGGGTTCTAGAACTTGGTGCAGAGCGCTTGCGACTCCGCAAACAGCGGCGCTTCGATCAGGTCTGGATGGTCTTCTCTTGTGAGTTACGCGCGAGTTTTGCCGACTTCGATCCGGTTCGGGGTCTCGTCAATTTCCTCGATAGTGAGAAGCAGAGCATCGTGCACGCGCTGCTCACCGCTCCGGAGACCGACGGCGGCGCTGGACTCAACGAGTGCTGTCCTGTTACCATGCGCTTCGTGTTGCAGATGTATCCGCTTCACAAGCAGGATCTGGCGCTGCTCAAGGCGCGTTGGGTCACTTTCTGGCGATCTCCAGCAGCCCCGAAGTCTCAGGATGCCGCAAACTCGCGATCGCCCTCGACAACAAGGTGCTCACTGGTTCGTGGCGTGTTGCAGCAGCCTCTGGATGACGTGGCGCAGTACTTTGGCGAGCGGATCGCCTTCTACTTCGCCTGGATGGAGATGTACACTCGCTGGCTCGTGGTGCCGAGTGTCGCCGGCTCTGTGTTGTTCGTGCTGCAGGTACAAGCGCATCAACTCGACCACCCCGCCGCTCCTCTCTACGCACTCTTCATGGCGCTCTGGACGTCAGCCTTCATCCTCGCGTGGCGCCGACGAGCCGCCGCATTGGCGTATCGTTGGGGGACGTTGGGCTACGAAGACGAGGAAGTCACACGCCCCGAGTTCTACGGAGATCGGAGTAGCACAACTGGTCGATCCGGCGGACTGGAGAGCGACCATGAGCCCTCTGAGAGGCGATACGCGTCCTGGAAGCGGCTGCTCAAGTACAGCGTGACCATGCCGTGTGTCGGAGGGAGTATCATCACAGTGGTGGTGCTCACGTACTTGGCCTTCTCGACTCGCGATCGACTGGAAGCACAATCGCTGGCGACCAAGCGAGCCGCCTCGCAAGTGGCCGAGAAGGTGAGCAACTCCGGGACCGTCAGTCTGGAGGACCTTCGTGCGTTGGCCCGAATCGGCGTGAGCTGGAGCTTCTGGGTCTATCTGCTCCTGACGCCGGTGCTTTACGGCCTGCTGATCCCCGTGCTGGACTTCGCCTTCACCCGAGCCGCCCGTGCGCTCAATAACTGGGAGAACCACCGCACCGAGTCCAGATACCAGAGCCACTTGATCCTCAAAGTCTTCTCCTTCCGCTTCGTCCATGTCTTTGCGTCGCTCTACTACTACGCCTTCGCGCCGATGGGTTCGAATGAAGGCGGTAGCGAAGCTGTGGAGACCACCGGCGCTGTCGGAAAAGCTCAAAAGTCTGAAGACGACGGCTTGTTGCGTGTGGCGATCCAATTGGCGTCGTTCATGGTGGCAGGGCAGCTCTGGAAGAACGTCATGGAGACGCTCTATCCATTCGTACGACGTCGACTGGACGCACGTGCGAAAAAGCGCGCCACCAACGAGAAGTTCAACCAATCCGCTGTCTTCAACGGCGTCGGCGGGGCTTCTGCACGGCGGCGGGCTCCGAATCTCATGCGTGGTGGTGCGACGACGACGACGAGGTTGGCAGCGGCTTCGATGATGAGCAGCAACGCCGTGATCCACGAGCAATGCGTGCGACTTGAGCAAGCGTCGGATCGCGCTTGGGAGGAGGCCGGACTGCAGCAGTACGACACGTTCGAGGACTACACCGAGATGCTGGTGCAGTTCGGGTACGTGTCCTTCTTCTCGCTGGCCTTCCCGCTGGCTCCGCTGCTGGCACTGCTCAACAACCTGCTGGAGCTGCGCACGGACGCCTTCAAGCTGTGCCACGCCAAGCAGCGGCCGCTTGCGCGTAAAGCCAGCGGGATCGGCGTCTGGCTGCACGTGCTGCAGCTCATGAGTGTGCTGGCTGTGCTCACCAACTGCTTCCATCTGGCCTACTCCACGTCTTTGCTCGAGCGCGCCTTCCCCTCAGTTAACCCCACGCAGAAGGCCTGGATCGTCTTCGGCGTCGAGCATCTGCTGCTGTTGCTCAAGGTTTGGCTGGCCTGCGTCATCCCAGCCGTCTCCCACGACGTCGCGGGTCGTCTGCGCCGCGAACGAGAGCTCGCCAAGCACGATAGCGCCCGTGCCATGGCAACGCGTATGCTGGCCGAAGCGGAAGCGACCGACGCGGCAAAAGACGGTGAAGATGGTGAGTCCAGCCCCACAAGACGACGGTCGCTTCGCCATAGACCAGTAGAAGCATAGCTACACCACGCAATCAAACAAGGAGAAAGCATTCAAACCTGCGAGATTTGGTGCTTGAAGCTAGTTAGTTACCTCGTCTGCCACGTCTTCCTTGCCTTGCGTGGTCGCTCGCATCTATCTAATCGGAAGCAATCGCATTCGCAGGGTGCAGCACGTCTTCGTCTTCTTAACGCTTGCCTACATCGACATCGAGCACTCATCGTCCAGCACACAGCGGGCAAATGTACTTGTCGTCCGAGGCAGCCATAGATGCGATGAGCTCTCTGCATAAAGCACAACAACAAAACAGTCAGCGTACTCTCCGAATGCATCAAGTCTCGGAGATCTGGCGTAAACGTACGGGGAGAGACTGGAGTCGCAGGCGCCGTGCACCCAGAGCTCGCACGAGTCGCAGCACACGAAGGTGCTCTCGTCGTCCTCTTCGTAGACCTCGTTGCACACAGGGCAGTACTGTCCCAAAGCACGGAGCTCCCGCTCCCGCGTCAACTCCTTCTTTGTTCGCGAACGCTTGCGAGCAGAGGGTACTGGAGGAGCCGCGGCCACAATAACGGGAGCAGCGGCAGCACTTGCCGCCCCTCGTTTGGACCGCGGCGTCCGACTGGTACCGGCTACCTTCCGCTTCTTGGACCCAGAAGCCGTGGATTCGACCGATTTGGCCGGCGAGACGCCACGCTTGGAAGTCCTACGTGCCCGAGACGACGTCCTAGTGACTCCAGCTTCTGCTGCTTCCTCCACTGCTGCGTAATCTTGATCATCCTTCCAGGCGTCCAGTTGTCGTGAAGTTGGATCGCTCGTCACGGAGTCTTCACGACCCTTCACCGCCTCACCCTCTTCCGTGTCGAATGCTGAAGTTGACGGAGCTGCATAGGGCTCCGGGACCCGATCAGCGTACTCATAGCCGTCCATCTGAGCGGGCGACGGTAGCGGCGACACGCCATCGCTCTCCGATTCCTCATACTTGCGGCGATGCTTCTTCTTCTTCTTCTCCTTACGGCCGCGCTTGCGGTCCCTCTTCTTGCCTTCCGTCGCCGTGGCAGCTTCAATCTCTTCCCGTGAGAACTTGAGCATCACTGCATCACCCTTGACTTCGTCTGTAGATCGTTCGCTAGTCACCGCCTGCTGCGCCGCAAGTAGTTCCTGTTTCTTCTGTTGTTTCTGCTGCTTCTTCAGCATCTGGATCTGCTGCTTCAGTCGCTTCTTCTCCTGCTGCGCGGCTGCTGCTGCACCATCCCGACGCGCGCGCTCTTTTCGCTTGATCTCGAGGCGTTTCCGCTGGAACAACTCGCCCCGCTCCAACTTCAGATAGCACGTTAAACACACATCCACTTGCACCTGCACTTCCTGTTGCTCGGTCTCGCCTTGGGCGGCGTTTCCCGCCAGCTTTGCGTTCTCTGCAGCTCCGGCAGCGCTCGCTCCATTGGCCACAGTGCTCGTAGCACTGATCATCGAACTTCCGACCGCAGAAACCCCAGCAACAGGCGTTTCGTTAACAATCTTCCTTGTGGCCAGCACTGTACGTGTCTGCGTGCGCCACAGTGGCGTGGACTGCGTGTGGCACTGGCGACAAGTCTTGGCCAGCAACGGTGGACGCTCCAACGCCACGACCGCAGGGATTGACTTGCGTTTCCCACCACGAGCTCGCGAAGGTTTCACGGTCGGTTTAAGTGCAAACTCACGCGGTGGCCACGGCCGATCGCGCGCGAACTGGCCAAGCGGGAAGTCCAGCTTCTCGCGCTTCTGTTTAGCTTCAGCAAGTGTCGTTGTTGCAGTGTCCTTCTTGTCGTTCACGACACCATTGCCAAGCGCGCCGGCTTCACGCAAAGCCCGCAATGCAAGCTTCTCGTTCGCCGGCTGGGGTTTCCAGACTGCGTCGATCGCCGGCACGAAGGCGAACTGGTCCGGCATGGCGTTCCCCCATTGTGCGTTCCGTTCGGCGAAGCACTGTCTGCGCAATAGCTCCAGCTCCGTGTCGATCCGCAGCGTCATCTCGCTCACTCCGCTCTCCAGATCCGTCTGTTGCTTTCGCGGAGACGTAAGCTGTCGTGTGCGAGTGTAGAACGCCAGCAGCTGCGTCCGCACGCTCTCTTTCGTACCGATCTCGCCGAATCGCTCCACATTCTGAGCTTGCAGTTGGTCCTTGTTTCCGCACGCGTTGCCCGCCTTTAAAGGCCACTGGGGCGGCGGGAAGACGGCGGCGGCCGCGTGGCAGGGCAGAAGCGGCAAGCCGTCGGCCCCGACGCGGACGGGCCGGAGCGGCGACGAGCGCGGCGCCGCGGGGCTGCGAAGGGCCGCGTCCGCGCGGAGCGCGCGCGTGTTGGCGGTGGCTCCGGGTGCCAACCGCACTGTGGAA
>MBAC02009084.1:0-11947 GCA_001712635.2 Nothophytophthora sp. Chile5
ACCGCAGCGACCGCAGCGACCGAAACAACCGCAACAGCTCCAACAACACACCACACACCACACACACCCGTCCCAAGCACCATGTCCGCCACCCCGAGAACCGTCCACGCCTACGCCTCCTTCGGCAAGGGCGAGCAGATCAAGCCGTGGGAGTACCAGGCGCGCCCGCTGGGCCCCGACGACGTGGAGATCAAGATCTCGCACTGCGGCATCTGCGGATCCGACCTGCACACCATCGACAGCGGCTGGGGCCAGGCCACGTACCCGTGCGTGGTGGGCCACGAGATCGTGGGCGAGGTGACGCAGGCTGGCCCCGCCGTCAAGGACATGAAGGTGGGCGACCGCGTGGGCGTGGGCGCGCAGGTCTGGGCGTGCCTCAACAAGGACCCGAAGGAGCCGTGCAAGGAGTGCGCCAGCGGCGACGACGCCTACTGCCCGCACAAGGTGTGGACGTACAACGACACGTACCGCAAGAGCGACGGCGCCATCGCCTACGGCGGCTACGCCGACTACGTGCGCGTGACGCACGAGTACGCGTTCAAGATCCCGGACAACATCCCGTCGGACGTGGCGGCGCCGCTGCTGTGCGCCGGCACGACGGTGTTCACGCCGTTCAAGGAGGTGGGCATCAAGGCCGGCGACCGCGTGGGCATCGTGGGCATCGGCGGTCTGGGCCACCTGGGCATCCAGTTCGCCAAGGCCATGGGCGCCGAGGCCGTGGTGGCGTTCTCGCGCTCGAGCAACAAGGAGGCCGAGGTGCGCGCGCTGGGCGCCGACGAGTTCGTGGTGTACACGGACGAGAAGCAGGCGGCGGCGGCCGAGGGCTCGGTGAACATCCTGCTCATCACGGCGGACGCCAACGACATGCCGTACAGCACGTTCCTGAGCTTCCTGGCGGTGCGCGGCACGTGCATCATGGTGGGTCTCCCCAACGACCTCATCAAGTTCCACGCGTTCCACGTGGTGGCCAAGGGCGCCAAGTTCGTGGGCAGCAACATCGGCAGCATCGCCGACGTCAAGGACATGCTGCAGGTGGCGTCCGAGAAGAACGTGCGGCCCGTGATCCAGAAGCTCCCCATGAGCAAGGTGAACGAGGGCATCCAGATGGTGCGCGACGGCACGGTGCGCTACCGCGTGGTGCTGGAGAACTAGGCGTCGGAGAGCTACGAACTGCGAACTGCGAACTGCGAACTGCGAACTCGAACGGAGCGTCGGCGGACGTAGCCAACTCCGCTCAAGTCTATCCATTTGTTTTATAAAAAAACGAAATCATCTTATTGACAGGTTACTGTGGTTGGAAACGTTTTGGTCGTTTTGTGGCACAGCGATCACCATGATGGTGTGTAATCAGCTTGGTTGTGAGCGCCAAGTACCATGTCGGAACTTCGCTGCGCTTGGCTAGCGTCGATGCGGGAGTTGTGGTGTAACCTCCTGCATAAAGTTGCACCTCACGACAGCAGCACTTCAGACATTTGTGCGTGCTTTCGCGGCATTACAACACGTCGACCGGCAAAGTCGACTGCGTGTTTGGTTGGTTCATTATGACGTATTAACTAACACCGTCCCTTGCTGGTTGGCATCCAAGGCTACGCGCTGGATTGCTGGTCGTGCACGAGTACGAGTGCTCAGCTGGACGATTTTTCGCCGCCGCAACAACACGGCGGGCAGGGTCGTTTAACCGATGTAATATACACGACGAGGGAGTGTTCGCACCGGTGCATAACCCGACGAACTAGAGATCCTCTCCGTTATTCCTTGTGCTCCTTGCCTTCGTGGAATCTTGATTGATGAATGTATGACGTCCATCAATCCGATCCTTGGACACTCCAGGCGTACCGCAATCATTTTGATGATGCGATGTTTTGTACCATCATACTTCTGTCCGATTATGGCAATTTTAGCCAATCAGAGAGCCAACACATGATTTCGACGTGATGACAGGACGCAGCGTGAACAATCAGTGATTATGGCATGGGTCACTTCAACGTCGGCCCGTAAATGGTAGTAGTCGTTGTAAAACCAACAGAGCAATCGTTGCTACTGTCTTCGCGTCAGCTCGTCATTCAATGAAAGTGCGTCGCTGTCCACTCCTCATTCCCAATATCTCAGCCAAGTCGCCAAGCCAATCAAGGAAGAACCACCATGGAAGGCGTCGACGAGTCGTCCCCAGTCGCCAAGAAGTTGGGCTACGAGTCCGGAGCAGCGCTCATGGCCGAAGGTCCGCACGTACTGCACGACCACATCGCCTCCAAGATGGAGGCGGCCATGGGGCGTGCGCTGCCGCAGATGGACGTGCGCTTCCGCAACCTGTCAGTGACAGCTGACCTCGCTGTGGCGGACGACAGCGGCGTCAAGCATGAACTGCCCACGCTCCTCAATGCGACCAAGAAGGCATTCTCGGTTTCCAAGCAGCAAAATGTGCGCAAAGAAATCTTGAAGAACGTGAGCGGCGTTTTCACGCCGGGCAAGATCACGCTGTTGCTGGGCCAGCCAGGCTCAGGCAAGTCTTCGCTCTTGAAGATGCTCAGCGGCCGATTCCCCATCGAGAAGAACATCACCGTGGAAGGGGACATCTCCTTCAACAATGTGCGGCGCGAGACGATTCTCCACCGACTACCGCAGTTTGTGGCGTATGTGAACCAGCGCGACAAGCATTACCCCATGCTGACAGTGAAAGAGACACTGGAGTTCGCACACATGTTCTGTGGAGGCGAACTGTCACGAAAGGGTGAGGTGCAATTGTCCAAGGGTTCTCCGCAAGAGAATCTGGAAGCTCTTGAAGCGACGAAAGCCCTGTTCGCTCACTATCCGGAGGTTATCATCCAGCAGCTCGGCTTGCAGAACTGCCAGGACACGATCGTGGGGGACGCCATGACGCGCGGCATCTCTGGAGGTGAGCGGAAACGAGTGACTACTGGGGAAATGGAGTTCGGCATGAAGTACGTGACGCTCATGGACGAGATCAGCACGGGCTTGGACAGCGCCGCGACGTTCGACATCATTAACACTCAACGCAGTGTGGCGGAGAAGCTCCGCAAAACTGTGGTCATCGCGCTTCTGCAGCCTTCACCCGAGGTGTTCGCACTCTTCGACGACGTCATGATTCTCAACGAAGGAGAGGTCATGTATCACGGACCTTGCAGTCTCGTGCAAAGCTACTTCGAAAGCCTGGGCTTCACGTGTCCACCCGAGCGCGACATCGCTGACTATCTGCTGGACTTGGGAACGTCGGAGCAGTATCGCTATCAGGTCGCGCACCAGACCAAGCACCCGCGTCTTGCGAGTGAGTTTGCCGAACACTTCCGTCAGTCACGTATCCACCAGGAAATGCTCAACGAGTTGACACCAGAGCGAGTGGAAGACGACATGGATTCGGTGCCCAAGTTCCATCAGTCCTTCGCGGAGAGCACTTTGACGCTGCTCAAGCGCCAACTAATGGTGACGTACCGGGACAAGCCCTTCATTATCGGCCGTGTGGTGATGGTCGTGGTCCTGGGATTGCTGTACTGCACCGTGTTCTACGATTTCGACCCCACCCAGGTCTCTGTCGTCATGGGCGTCATCTTCACGACCATCATGTTTCTCGCTGTGACCCAGTCGTCGCAGATTCCGACCTACATGGCTGAACGCGAGATCTTCTACAAGCAGCGAGGCGCCAACTTCTTCAGCACGGGGGCCTACGTGCTGGCCACCTCGGCCAGTCAGATCCCATTGGCCTTTGCCGAAGCGCTCATCTTCGGCACGCTGGTGTACTGGGTCTGCGGGTTCGAGCCGCAAGCGTCGCTCTTCCTCATCTTTGAACTCGTGCTCTTCCTCACAAACATGGCCATGGGGATGTGGTTTTTCTTCCTGACGACCGTCGCTCCCAATGGAGACGTCGCCACGCCGCTGGGGATGGTGTCCATCCTAGTCTTCATCATCTTCGCGGGCTTCATCGTGACGAAGGATCTGATCCCGGACTACCTCATTTGGGCGCATTGGATCAGCCCGTTGACGTGGACGCTCAAGGCGCTTGCCATCAATCAGTACCGCTCAGGGACCTTCGATGTGTGCGTCTACGAAGACGTGGACTACTGCGCCAGCTACAATGGACTCACCATGGGCGAGTATTACCTCGGGATCTTCGGCATGGATACCGACAAGACGTGGATTCCGTACGGCATCATCTACACGGCGGTGATCTACGTGCTCTTCATGTTCCTCTCGTTCCTCGGACTGGAGTACGTCCGGTACGAATCTCCTCAAAACGTCGACGTGTCCGAGAAGCCACTCAAACACGAGTCATACGTCCTTGCTCAGACTCCCAATAGTGCCCAGTCGACAGCTCCAGTGGACTATCGAGTGGTCGAGATGAACACCCGCGAGAAGAACTTCGTGCCTGTGACGGTGGCCTTCCAAAACTTGCGGTACTCCGTGCCAGACCCTCATAACCCGAAGGAGTCGCTCGAGCTGCTCAAAGGCATCAGCGGCTTCGCACTTCCTGGATCTGTGACGGCTCTCATGGGCTCCTCGGGTGCCGGTAAGACGACGTTGATGGACGTGATCGCAGGACGTAAGACTGGCGGCAAAATCACAGGCCAGATCCTCCTGAACGGCTACGAGGCCAGCGACCTGGCTGTCCGTCGGTGCACGGGCTACTGCGAGCAGATGGACGTACACTCCGAGGCGGCCACGATTCGAGAAGCGCTAACTTTCAGCTCGTTCCTGCGGCAGGACAGCTCGGTGTCGACCATTAAGAAGTACGACTCGGTGAATGAATGCATCGAGCTTCTCGGCCTCGAGGACATCGCGGACCAGATCATCCGCGGCAGTTCGGTGGAGCAAATGAAGCGGCTGACGATCGGCGTGGAACTGGCTGCGCAACCGAGCGTGATCTTCTTGGATGAGCCCACGAGTGGGTTGGACGCGCGGTCGGCGAAGCTGATCATGACTGGCGTTCGCAAGGTGGCGGACTCGGGTCGCACGATCATCTGTACGATCCACCAGCCGTCTACTGAGGTGTTCTACCTGTTCGACAGCTTGCTGCTGCTCAAGCGAGGCGGCGACATGGTCTACTTCGGGGAATTAGGCGAGAATTGCCGAAACCTGGTCGACTACTTCGAGAATATCCCAGGCGTGATGCCGCTCCCGATCGAGTATAACCCCGCCACATGGATGCTGGAGTGCATTGGCGCAGGCGTGAGCAGTGGAAGCGGCAGCGGCACGGATTTCGTGGACTGCTTCAACCGGAGCTCCTACAAGCAGCTGCTGGACACGAACATGGCGAAGGAAGGCGTTGCAGTCCCGTCACCAGACCTCCCGGAGATCGCCTTCACCCAGAAACGCGCAGCCAACTCGGTTACTCAGATGAAGTTTGTGGTTTCGCGCTTCTTCCAGATGTACTGGCGCACCCCGACCTACAATCTCACGCGGATGGTCCTCCAAGTGTTTATGGCGCTGCTCTTCGGCATCGTGTTCGTCGACGCCCAATACGAGTCTTATACAGGCTTGAACTCGGGAGTTGGTATGGTTTTCATGGCCGTAGTCTTCAACGCCTTCGTCGCCTTCGAGAGCATCCTGCCGCTCGCCTGCGCCGAGCGAGCCGCCTTCTATCGAGAGCGGGCGTCGCAGACGTACAACGCCTTCTGGCATTTCGTGGGCTCGACCCTCGCGGAGCTTCCGTATTGCTTCGTCAGCAGCCTTCTCTTCACGTTGGTGTTCTACCCCATGGTCGGCTTCGAAGGTTTCGGAACGGCCGTACTGTTCTGGCTCACCGGCTCGCTCTTGACTCTGATGCAAGTCTACATGGGCCACATGCTCGCGAACGCACTCCCGTCTGAAGAACTGGCCACAGTCGTCGGTGTGCTCTTCAATTCGGTCTTCATGATGTTCATGGGCTTCAGTCCTCCGGCCTACGCCATCCCGTCAGGCTACACTTGGTTGTTCAAGATTTCACCGCTCAAGTTCCCACTGTCCATCATGGTGGCGCTGGTGTTCGCCGACTGCGACGAGCTCCCCGAATGGGACGAGGAATTGGGTCAGTACATCAACGTGGGCTCCAAACTCGGCTGCAAACCGATGAAGAATGCGCCAGTCACCGTGGGTCACATCACGATCAAGGAGTACACGGAGGAGTACTTCGGCATGAAGCACGACCAGATTGCTCAGAATTTCGCCATTGTGATCGGATTGATCGTCCTCTACCGCGTCGTGGGACTGCTCGCACTGCGCTTCATCAACCACCAAAAGAGGTAGACAGAGTAGCGCCACCAGTTGGACGCACCTTGCATCTAACCTCCTTTCCTTCGCATCCATGAACAATACATCCTGCAATCTCCACATAGCTGCGCTCTCTTAACGGGGCTTCGAAGACCCCGCACTGCCGCGCTTGGCGTCCTACCCTCCAAGTCGTACTGCACCCTTCGCTGTATGAATGCGGTGGAGCAGAAGGTTCTTGATGTGCTTCTTCAACTCGTCATCGCCCGCAAGGTCACAGCTCTGAAGAGCGATCTTGCAATTATCGCTGGTCGGCTCCACCCCGTTCTGCTGCATATGCTGAAAGATTTCAACCACAAAGTCATGTTGCTTCGCCTTGCACGCTGTTCTCAGGACATGCGAGTACTCGGCCGCTGGGTCCACTCGGTGCTCTATCATGCGGTGAAGGAGCTCGAATACGAAGTCATGCTGCGCTGAATCGACAGCTTTCCCAATGATGCTTTTGTACGCATTGGCCGTGCCCAAAGCGTCCTCGCTCATGTGGTCCAAGGTCTCGAACACGAGATCGTGCTGCCTCGACTTGCATGCTGCTCCCAGCACATCCGAGTACGCATCGGTCGCATCCACATTGCTACCTTTCATGTAGTTGAAGATCTCGAACACGAGCTCGTTGCGCTTCAAGTTCATTGCTGCAAGCAAAGCCGTCGTATACGCCCAGGTCTCCGTGATAGCACCATCCGTTCGCATCGCATCGAAGACTCGCAGCACGCGCTCAAACTGGTTGGCCTTGCTCAGGTTATTGAAGGCGGCAGCATAAGCATCACCTGTCGGGCTCAGATCTCGTTCCCAACAACTCTCCAGCACGCGCCAGCACTCGTCCAGACGCTTCTCCTTCGCTAGACGGGTAACCAATTTTGAGATCACGTCCCTCGATCGGTTTGAGCTTCCTGGGGTTTCCAGGTTCGCAACGGCATCCACTGCTACCTCCCATTGGCCAGTCTTAGCAGCACAGTGAAGGAGCGACTTGAAACCACTCGCCGTGATGTTCAATCCACGCTGGCGCATCGTTTCACAGATTTCCTGTGCCAATGCCACGTCACCCACACGCGCACAGCCATAGAGGACGCTGTCGTAGTTTTTGCTGGTAGGTTCCACGCCGCTCTTTAGCATGTGCTGGAATACTTCGAGCACAAACGCATGCTGCTCGGACTTGGCCGCGGCTCCAATCGTGCTGGCGTATGCGTTGGTCATGCCCAAACCATTTTCGTGCATGTAGTCTAAAACCTCGAGCACGAGGTTATGCTGGTGCGATTTGCAAGCTGTTCCCAGGACGTGCACGTACACGCCGGCCGTGTCCACGTTGTTCTCTTTCATGTAGTTGAAGATCTCAAATACGCGCTCATTCCGCTTCAACTTTGTTGCTGCCAACAGTGCCGCCTTGTATATCCACTTCCCTTTCTCGTCGACGCCAGCGTCATTGCGCATCGCGTCGAACACCCGCAGAGTATTCTCAAACAGCTCAGCTTTTGAGAATCCATCTAAGGCCATAGAGTATGCGGTGAAGTTCAGGGGCGTTCCTAGTTCCCAGGAATAATTGAGCACACGTAGACACTCGTCGAACCGTTTCTGCTTCGCCAATGAGGCAATCAACATCGATGCCGCACTCCCTGACAACTGCACCTCTCCGTCCTTTTCAATGTCGGCAAAGACTTCCATCACCGCATCTGCACCCACGCGCGAGCAACTTCTGAGGATCACGTACCAATTATCGCGGGCTGTGACCACGCCGTGCCTCTTCATGTGACGGAAGATTTCCACCACGAACTCGTGCTGCTCGACCTTGGCCGCCGCCCCAAAGGCACTTGCATACGCGACGCCCGTATCCATACCGCTCTCATGTATGTACTCCAATGTTTTTAGCACGAGATCGTGCTGATTGGACTTGCATGTGGCTCCAAACATCAGCCAGCACGCTTCGGACGCGTCCATCTTGCTTTGTTTCATCTCGTCGCAGATCTGAAGCACCAGCTCCTGCCGTTGTAGTTTCGTCGCCGCCATCAACGCCGTCGCATACGTCCATTTCTCCCTCACGGAGTCATTATAACGCATTGCGTCGAACATTCGCAGCGCATCCTCGTTCCGCTCAGCTCTCGCAAACGCTTTCAAGGCGATCGCATAGGCGGCGGTGCTCGGACGCAGCCCTCGCTCCCATGACAGCGCAAACACCCGCAGACACTCGTTCAAACAGTTCTGCCTCGCCAAATCGATCGCCAGACGCGAAGACACGGTTCTCGACAGTCCCAAGCCCCCGGCTTTCTCGATGTCCGCGAAGACCTCCATTACTACAGGGGAATCCGATGGCGCCGCGTCCAGCCGCGTTTGGAATGCGAGCGACCGAGCACGACCTTCTGCTGCTCGATCCCTGCGACTAGATGGGTGGATACTGCGGCCTGCTCCTGAGAAGAAGCGGCTCTGCAGCTGGAAGACGGGGGGAAGTCCCGCCGTCCCCTTTGATATCGTGGTGAAAGCCGCCGACGAACCATACGACGCCCAGTTCTGGATCGGCAAGCGCTTTGAAGACGCAAGCAGCTCCTTCGTGTGCTGCGACAGCTTGCTCGCTCGCCTCCAGAGCAGCGCAGCGCCCCGCTCAGCGGCGGCAGCGTGTCGACCACCGCGAGCAACCAGCATCTTTCCCTTTTGCTTTGTGAAATGAGAGGCGGGAGTTGCCATCAAAATGCGGGACGGAGTGATGGTCACATAGACGTACCGTGATGCATGCGAATAGAGCGCTCATTTCGGCAGCTTCAACAAAAGTATCCTGCGTTGCATTCCAAGGCAGCGTATTACGGTCCAATATCAAATCTAGGTGGGAAAACGATCCAATTTGCTTGACAAGCATCGTCAGACGGTCAAATCAGTTCAAGCGGCCATGAAGAGCGCCATCTCCAGCCCCCTGCTTGTAGGCATGCGCTCCTCAGAGGAAGAGCGCGAGCTTGTGGACAAGCTGCGGGACCTCGGCCTCGACCAGTACGTGGAGCTGCCGCAGATCGCCGTCATGGGCGACACGTCCAGCGGCAAGTCGTCGCTGCTGTCCGCGGTCTCGGGCGTGTCCTTCCCATCGTCCGACCAGCTCACGACCCGCTGTCCGACGCAGCTCATCCTCAGGCGCGCCGACGCGTTCCGAGGGAACGTTCGACTGCTGCGGTTCCGTCACGGAGGCGGCAGCAATGATGGCGCGGACGCCAGCGAGGAGCACGAGGAGCACGAAGAGCTCTACAAGATGGAGGACGTCCCTGGCGCCATCGAGAAGCTGACGAAGAAACTGGTGGGCGAAGGCCAGTACATCAGCGACGACCAGATCGTGATCGAGATGAGCGGTCCCGAGCTGCCCAATCTCACGCTCACGGACCTGCCGGGTCTCGTGCGCACGGTGGGCGACCAAGAGGAAAAGAGCGTCATCCCGAGGGTGCGGCAGATGGTGGACCGCTTCATGCGGCAGGAACGCACCATCATCATCGCCGTCGTGCCGGCCAACGTGGACATGCACAACACGGAGATTCTGCAGGCGGCACAAGAGGCAGACCCCGACGGCACGCGCACCATCGCCGTGGTGACCAAGGTGGACTTGGTGGACGCTGGAGCTGAGGGGGCGGTCCACGAACTGCTGCTGAACAAGAAGAAGTTCATGCATCTGGGCTACCACGCCGTGAAGTGTCGCAGTCAGCGGGAGTTGAGCAAAGGCACAACCATCGAGAAGGGGATTGCGCATGAGCTGGCCTTCTTCCGGGAGCACGAGTACTGGCGTCGCCTGCCGGAGCATCTGTGGGGGGTGCCGAACCTGAGTGAGCGGCTGGTGGCCATCCTATAGGACAACATCCGTCGGTCTCTTCCGACGGTGATTACCGAGATCAATGATCGTGTGGCGACTGCGCAGAGCGAATTGGCGGCTATGGGCACGCCGCTGGAGTCGTTGGGGGCACAACGACAGCAGTTCTGCAAGTGGGTGAACCAATATCTGCGCCAAATGGAGGCGGCCATGAGCGGAGAGTACGAGCCGCTTCCTCTACGTCGTGTTTCTTCGAATTCAGTCTCGAAACCTGCGGTAGACACGCGTTTGCGAGCTGTCCTGCGGCAAAGAGATCTGATTTTCCGAGCGGAAGTCGAGACGACGAAGGCCGGTGACGCCATTGGACTTGAAACGAGAGCAGCGTCATCGAATCAGAGTGTAGGTGCTCGAAAAAAGAACAAACTGAAGATGCTGAGAGGTCAGATGGACGTGGTCGTTGGAGACAGCGTTGCAGTGCATGATGCGCATGAAGGCACCCGCATTTATCGAGTCGTGGAGACGCACGGCACCGACGTGAAGTGCGCCGAGATGCCCGAGGAGTGGCTGGGCGCGTCGCGTTGGCAATTCGCATCGGATATCGCTGCCACGAAAGCTGGCGACGCGTCACTGACGCTCAAGCAGTTCATCCGAGCCAATCGAGGCGACGAACTGGCCATCTTTCCTTCCTACCGCGTCTTCTGCAGCTGTGTACAGCAGAGTGTACGTGCGTGGGAAGGTCCCGCTGTTCGTCTGCTGGAGAGCTACCACGCGCAGACTCAGGTGGTGTCCCAGCGCGTGGCCTCGGTGCTACTGGCATATGCCAGCAACCCGCGGGTGGAGCGATTCTTCATCCAGACTGCGGACCGTGTGTTGAAAGCACTGGAAGCCGCTGCTCGACGCGAACTGGAGCTGCTTCTTCAGCACGAGGCGCGGCCTTATACGCAAGACCGGCATCTCTACGAAGAACTGGACCGACGCCGTCAACGCGCCTTGCGAACACGATTGGAGGCCGCACTTCCGTCGGGGGATGAGCGTGGTTTGGTGTCGCTGGCGGACGTCACTCGTGCACTTGGAGACATCGTCGGGGGGTCCTTCGCGCTACCTTCGGACGACCGCGAGGCACTCGAGATGGAGGTCGCTCTCCGCGCCTACCTAGACGTGGCGTCGCGTCGGTTTGTGGACGTTGTGCCTATGAAACTCAACGGACTGTTGCTTGCGTCCTTCCTACATGAGATGGAACGCGAACTGCTCGGAGCCACGACCGACGAAAAGGTGGCACAGCTGCTGCGGGAATCCGACGCCAAGGCAACCAAACGACAGCAACTCGTCGACCAAGTGCTCACGCTCGAGGACGCCAGGAGCGTCATCGAGGACAGCGGCTGCTGGTAGAAAGCGGGCGGAGAGTGCCAAGGCGCAGGGATTCGAATTCAAAGGAGTGTTTTATGTGAAAAGCAAAGTAGAAATGCAATTCTCACGCCACATTTCCATCAGTGCTCGTGAGCCAATCTAACAGGCCAGCTCGATCTCTCTCTTGGCGCTCTCGAGGCAGGCGAGTTCGCTGCGGAGCTGCTGGCGCATGGCCACCTTCCGCTCCGAGTCCTGCATCAGACGCGCAAGTTTCTCGTCCGTCAGGCCGTTGAGTTCGTGCTCCATCGCCGTCGCAAACTTGCAGAGCACCAGGTCATTCAGTCTCATTGGGATCGCATCTGCAAAGCGAGGTACTGCCACATCCAGGTACGATTGCAACGCCACTTGCATCTCCCAGGCCTCCCGCTCTTCCGTGTCCAGCGCAATCGAAGCGAAAGCCTTCATGGCCTCTGCAAGCGACACGTTTCCATCGCCGTCCACGGTCACGGTCGTCTTCAAATTCTCCTCAAGTGTTCGCCTGCGCTTCTTGTCCAGCTCCACGAACAGCCGCTGGTCCTG
>MBAC02009121.1:0-22445 GCA_001712635.2 Nothophytophthora sp. Chile5
GACGCAACACAGTAACCCACGCAAAATAAGTGGCCGCAGCTTGTTCGATAGCACGTCTCCGCCGATTGCGGATCTGGGAGAATCGGCTCCCAGCACGCGTTGCACCGCAACTGCGGCCGGATATGCGACGTCGGCAGCAATCCGGCGCTTCCTCCTCCTCCCTCCAGATCGTCCATGCCCACTTGCCTCTTACCGCGGTTCCTCACGCTCGACGTCTCGCTCATCCGGCCGTCGTCATCCATGCTTCCCCAGTGCGCGCTTCCAAGAATGCGGACGCCGCTCTGATTGTGAAGAATGATTGTCACTTCAACCAACTTCAATCCCCAAGTCAAATCACAAATGAATTGGCGCATCTTCAATTCTCAAAAGACGGTGTGCTGTCTTTGTCATTTCGATTTCACGGTGTTTTTGGCGCCAACAAACGCGCGCAAATCAAAGTGAACGAACATGGCGGAAGCCTCAGAGCAGGACTCGAATGGATGGCATGAGGTGGAGCAGACACTAACGGCGCTGGAGCTTCCACCAGTGCCGCCCACGTCGGACCCGCAGCGGCTACTGGGCTACGTGCTGCACATCCTGCCGCGCTACACCGAGATGGAGATGCTGGCCACGCATTTGCGGCTGTACGCGTCGACGCTGGAGCAGGACATGGAGCAGGTCAAGAGCCACGTGCGCCTGTTGACGCGTGAGGCCGCTGGCGAGCGCGAGAAGAAACAGTTTCTGGAGCGCTACGCTGCACAGATCGTCAAAGAGCGCAACGATCTGTTGCACTCGAAAGGCTCGTCGAAGAAGAAGGCAGCGGCAGCCGCGGTGGCCTCGCATTTCGTGTGGCACACATGCTGCAAGAAGAACACGAGTCACGCGCTGGATTTGGCGCCTTCGATCCTCGCCTTCCGTGGGGAGAAACTGCAGGAAGCCACCAAGCAGATCGAGGCGTTGCAGGAAGAAGTGCACAACCAGGAATTGCTGCGCAAAGAGCTGGACTTCCTGCTCAAGAAATCGCAGCGAGAGCACGACAGCAAGACTGCAGCAGACCGAAAACACGTCCAGCAGCTCGAGAAGCAACTTCTGCAGCGTGCCATGCTGCACTCCAGTTTGGAGCGCAAACTGTACGATGTTGAGGCAGCACTTGCCAAGCACGACCAAACAAAGGAGGAGGAGCTGAGCGTAGCCAGCAACCGTGTCAGCGAGGCCCAAGCGCATATTACGCGTCTGAAAAAGGAGAACGCAGAGCTGCAAGGGCATCTAAGCGAGCTGTCATCTGAACACGATCGCCTAGCGGAGTGTCTAGAGGAGGCGATGCAGGCCAAGGACACATTTGCCGTGCACATCGACGAGCTGTCCGACAAATGCCAGTCATTGGAGTCCGAGGTAGAGGCACTGCGCTCAGAGATCGACGTGCTGCAATCCAATGACATCAACGATGTTCGCACGAAATACGCCGCGAGAATACACCAGTTGCAGCAGGGCAACACCGCCAGCGAGCAGAAGTTGCGGCAAGAGATCGACTATTTGAAGCGCGAGCTCAAGAAACGAGACGAGTCGCTGGCGCAAAAGCTCGGCACGCGACAGTCGACGGCCCAAGGGAGTGTCAGTCGCCCGCCAAGTAAAAGTCCTGACGATATGCTGGATATTTCCCTGTCCTTGGTGGATGCAGGCTGGGATGACGACGCCTTCGGCGATGACCTCCAAATGGAAGACCGAGCTGTAGGCTCCTCTCTGTCGCGAAGCCAGTTGTCGGATTCGCTGAGGTCATTTGGTTCCTTTTCAGCCGCGGGGCAGAGTCACTTCGACCTCTCCGAGGAGGTTGGAGTCGACGAACGCGGTGTGTCGGCAAGGAGCGATGAACGGCATCGCCTCGAATTTGATAGGGTCCCGCCGTCTGGCGAACAAGGTGGAGTCAGTGAGATCAGTGCTGTTACCAGCACTAATGTCGCGCCCTTCGACTGGGAAACCTTTATCGACAGTGCTTCGGAGATGTCCACCTCGCAGGCGAGGCGGTCGAAACGCTCATCAGCTAGGGACGAAGCGACAGCGTGGTCGAGGTCACATGACGGTCGCTCGGCGGGTCTTCATGGCGATGCAGTACCCGACACAAATGTATCGTCGGGGATGCATAGCTCGAGGGAGGAGAGCTCCGATGGCAGCAGTGCTGACGACGATCTGGAGGAGCAACAGCAAAACGAGAAGAAGAGCATCGACTCGTTTTTGACCGGTGAGCACCCGACGTTCCCGGATGATCGAAGCCTCGTGGAGTTCGAGTTCATTGAGGAGGAGGAGGAGGTGAAGGAAGACGACAAGGACGACGCACTCGAGAATGAGGAGGATGACGGGCATGAAAGCGACACAAATAGGCATGCACAAGACGATCTGGCTCGCGATTTACAGCAAATGCTAAATGGCCTCGAGCAAAAGCGGATCGAGGAAGAGCAGAAAGCGTCGCAGGCGGAACAGGCGCTACTGGCGTTCCAGCACTTGCAACAGGGACTGGAGCAGCTGCAGGTCTCTCCGGACTCTTGATATGTATTCGACGATGGCTGACGAGCTAGCTTGGGTGCGTCCTGCAGTGGAGCGTCCAGGTGCCACCTTCCTGTTTAGATGAGAGACGTGGAGCCCGTCATGTCTTTGACTTTGTGATCGGCCGGCTGCGGACGAGCCTCGTAGACGCACTCCACCACGCCATGGCGCCACTGTACAGACACAATTCCACCAGTACGGTCCAGTTAGTTCCGGCTCGGTCGACGGTGTACAGCCACAGCGAGAAGCCCACCGTACCTTGTTGCTCTCTCCCTTGAGGCCAATATAATAAATCCGGGTCTCGTTGCCACCGAAGCTGTCTTCGACGAAGAGCGTGATGCTACTGACGCCCTGAAACTTGCGCACCCTACAACAGCAGCACAACGTGGTGAAGGAGACAATCGCCATTCGTCAGCTGAATTGTCCACGTCCATCTCGAGGCGCAAATACCCAAGGAACGCACTGGAGCGGGTAGTCGATGTTGGCCGATTGGTCCTCCGCGAGGTTCAGCGTCTGTTGCGCCGGCAGCTCGTTGGCGTTGCTAAAGTCGATGTCGTCTCGGTTCGTGAACCTGCGCAGCACAACAAGAGACACGTTAACCTCATTCATTCTTGTCTACGACCACTAATCGAGGTAGCGAGTCGAGTCGCTCGCGTTCTGTCGCACAGTTTCACCACTTTCGGGTGCGTGCCGTCGGCGCCGCCCGAGATGCAGATGGAGCGAATGCTCACGGCCTCTGTGAACCTGTCGCCAAGCAAGCCCAAGAGCGCAAGAATGCGTCAGAGCATTGCAAGGCAGCAGAGATAGGAGCAAGGAGGCAGAGCGCACGGGATGAAGAGCAGCAGCTCCGGGTCGTCGTCGTTGCTGGCCAGGAAGCGCGAGCGGTCGTGGCGCTCGTGGAACGGCTTGAACGGGTGGGCCGCGGCCTGCGGGTCCTGCGCGTTGAGCACCCGCAGCTTGCTGGTGTCGATGAAGGGGTAGAGCGAGTCGCCGTTGGCGTCCTCCACGTCGTCGTGGTCGTGCGAGTGGTCGTGCGAGTGGTCGTGGCCGCCGTGCTGCTCGTGGTCGTCGTGGCAGTGCTGCATCTTGCTGCGGATTTCGTTATGTGGCGGTTGATGTTGGCTGGACCGATGACACTCGACGATGCGGTCGCCCCCTCAGATCTGAGCGGGGCGTGCGATCCTGGACTGCTGGGTTCGAAAACCTGTGATAACGGATGTGGGTGGGCTCTGATGAGATATAGCTTTTCATTGGACTATTCAATGAAACAGGAGATTGGACACCAAGTTTCTGATCGAGCAGCTGAGCGGAAATGATAGGGTATGTACTTGCAAAGGTATCAGATTACTCAGGTGCAACTTACTGGATGGAAGGTATCCGCACTGCCAAACGAGGCTGATGGAATGCGCATGCGTTGCTCTCAGCCGCGTGGCTAATGGGGGCGGCGGGTTGTTTGGCGAGTGCAACGCGCCGGTGGGCCAGAGGTTTGTGGCTGCGGATGGAGGCGATGGCTTTACGGTCGCGGTAGGCGAAGATGGTGCGGTGATTGGCTGGGGCTCCGCTTTTTACGGCGAGCTGCATGCGGCCGATGCGGCTGGGGGTGAGGACGATTGTGTTAACCGACCCGAGCAACTGGTCAGGACTGATCGTGACACGCCGTACACGCGTCTGAGTGTACGCGAGGAGTGCGTGAGCGTGGCATGCGGCTGGAATCACGTGCTGGCGCTGTCCAGGACGGGCCGCGCGCTGGCGTGGGGGCGGAACATGTGTGGCCAAGTCGCAGATGTTGCGGCGGAGCTCGTTTACATTCCGACGGTCGTCGCCTTCCCCACCGAGTCACAACCACAACCGCAGCTCGTTGCACTGGCCGCAGGGGGAATGCATTCGTTGGCGGTTGACACGCATGGTCGGGCCTGGGGGTGGGGGTCGAACGTATACGGCCAGCTCGGCATCGACTCGGCAGAGGACCAATGCAAAACGCCGACGCTCCTGGCGTTGTCTTCCGGCGTCCAAGCACTGCATGTGGCTGCCGGTTGGGCCCACAGCGCGCTGGTGTCGACGGCGGGCGAAGCGTATACGTTTGGCTGGGGACTCTACCAGCAACTGGGGCACGGCGTCACCCAGAACGAGCGTCGGCCAACCGAAGTGGCGGCTCTTCGAGGGATCGACAGCGCCGTCGTCCAGATGGCGTGCGGCAACTGGCACACAGCAGGTGATCGGATTGGTCAATCAGCTATTTTTTTCCTGTTTTTGCAATGTTTGGAGCAAGGGGCGACGAATAGGAATCAAGGGTGTGCAACAAGTGCGTGCCTCGCTCGCTCACACTTGCCGTGACTTTTGCACTTGACGTAGCGCTCACGGCGTCTGGTGATCTGTACACTTGGGGCTGGGGAACGGGTGGCCAGTTGGTGCGTCGTCGCTGCAAATCGTGGCATGTTGGCGTGCGGTCTGCAAAACGCGAAGTGTGCTAACCGATGATATCGACCTATCTGTGCCAATGCCCAGGGCCATGGCGACAAAGTGGCGACGCAGGCGCTGCCGCGGGTTGTGGCCGTTTCGTCAGATGCTGTTGCAGACGAAGGGGACGTGCTGGCATTGGCATGTGGGCCGCAACTCACGTTAGGGTTGTGTCGCAACGGATCGGTCCAGTGGTGGGGCGCAAGGCCAGCGGCATGTTCGAGCGCAGTGGCTGTGGCCAGTGGCGGGTGCGCAAATGATGGCCAGCCAGGAAGTGAGGGCGTCCAGACTGTGGACGACGCACCCGCGCAGTCGTGGCGCCTTCGTCCTCGCCAGCAGCGGCAGCGTGTCCGGAAGGTAGCCGTCGGGCACTCGCACGCGTGTTTGCTGCTATCCGGATAGACACGATTGCAACAAAGTGCCAACTGCAAAAGGGTGAAGGCCAAATGCAACGCAAAGAACCTGAAGGACGAAGAAAGCTTCACGAAAAAGAGGCCTTTGTTTGCACAGACATAGGCGTGTTGTTATAGCCACCTTGTTGACGTGCTACGAGCACTGAGAGGGTTCCAAAAAGAGCCCTGATACTCTGAACCCAGCTAACTGGTAAACGCAGAGACCGGAAAAAAAGAGGAGAAAAACAGGCAGCCACTCTGCGTCGACTCGCCAGAGGCGGGGGAGGGATGACCCTTACATGACGGTGCAGCCGCACATGCCGCAGGCGCCCGCAGACGCCTCCGCCTTCTTGTCGGCCTTCTTGGCCGCCTTCTTCTCCTCCTTGGCCTGCTTCATCTTGACCACGCTGTCGTTCTTGTAGCCCTCGATGGTGCTGGTGACCTTGGCCGCCTTGTCCTTCAGGTCCTCCACGGCGTGTCGCGTCTTGTCCTTCACCTTCTCGGCCGTGCCGGCGTTGGGCTTGGGGGCGGCGTTCCACACCACGTGCTCCTCCTTCTTGGCCGGCGGCGCGGCCGCGACGGGCTTCGCGACGCGCGGGGGCTCCTGGCCAGGCACGGGGGCAGCGTTCCACGGAGAGTCGGACATCTTGGCGAGGCTGGAGATACGACAGGAGCGGATTGACTGCGAGGCTTCGAATCTGCAAATGAGCAAAGGAGCGGATCGCAACGAGGAACTCAGTCGGGCAAGCCGCGAATCCGAAAAATCAGAAAAAGCCCGAAAATCAACCGATCAAGGGGGAATCAGCCCTGGCCCAAAGATCCACCCCTTCCCCCTCGAGCACCATGCACCCACCTTTTGTTGCAGTATGCATTTGCACAGGTTTTCGAATGCGTGGCTGGATAAGTACAACTCGACCGAAGCGCTGGACCAATCGCCCTTACTTCAGGGCACGTTGAAGCTGCCCATCCACGGACCGGTACCAGAAAACTGGCACAGACAGAACAAAACAAAACCTCTCGAATGGAATGCATGTGACGATGTATCATAGTTCTCCACGGCTTCCGCTCCGACGCTGGATCGGAAGAACACAGAACGGCGACGGCGCCTACTGGATGGAGCAGCCACAGGCGCCGCAGGCGCCCGACGTCTCCGTGGTCTTGGCCGCAGCAGCGCTCTCCTCCACCTTGGACTTCTTGGTGGCCACGCTGGCGCTCTTGTAGCTCGTCACGCCGTCGAAGGCGTCCGCCACCGCCTGCTTGTCCACCTTGACGTCCTCCGCCACGGCCTTCGTGGCCACGACGACCTTCTCGAGAGCAGCGGTTGGCTCCTCCTTGGCCGTCACGACCTCCTCCTTCTTAGGCTCCACGGCGACGACAACATCCTTCTTGGGCTCCACGACCACCTCCTTCTTGGGTGCCACCACCGCCGCCACTTCCGCCACGACGGCCTTGACCTCCTCCTGCACCGGAGCGGAGTTCCACGCCGACGTCGTCACCGGCGTCTCCTCCTCCTTGATCTCCACGACAGCGGCAACTGGCGCCGCCACGGGGACAGCCACTTCCTCAATAACAGCGGGCGCTTCCTCCTTCACAGACACCACCTCCTCCACCGCAGGCGCCGCCGGCTCCACAACCTCTTCCTGGACCGGAGTGGAGTTCCACGCGCTAGTCTGGACTGGAGCGGAGGTCCACGCACTGGACGCAACGGGCGCTTCCTCTTCCACGGGCGTCTCCACCACCGGAGCCGCCGCTTCTTCCTCCACGGGCTTGGGCGCTTCCACCTCCGGCTCGGGCACCGCCACCGGCGATTCCTCTTGCTCGACAGGCGTCACCACTTCCGCGGCGGCTTCCACATCGGCGATCACCGGGGAAGCGACTTCCTTCTCCACAGGCGTCGTGTTCCACGCACTAGAAGCGACGGGCACCTCTGGCGTCGTGTTCCAAGCGCTGGAAGCGACCGGCGCCTCTTCCTCCTCCACTGGAGCAGGCACTTCCTCCTCCTCTTCCTCCACGTGCGGCACGACGATCTCCTCCACTTCTGCCACGACCGCCTTCTCCACTGGAGCCGGTGGGGTTTCCACGACCGGCGCGGGAGTTTCTTCCACGACCTCCTCCTCCACCGCAGCCACCTCCTCCGCCACAGGAGCCGACACAACCGGCTCCTCGTGGACGGGCGTCGTATTCCACGCACTCACGGGGGCCGATTCCTCTTCAACCGCGACGACTTCTTCCTCCTGCACTTGGGCCACCGGAGTCAGCGCCTCCTCTGCCACCGTCGGCTCCTCCACCACCGGAGTCGGAGCTGCCTCCTTCTCCACCACGGGAACGGGAGCCGCCGCCTCCTCCTTGGGCGCCTCGACGACAGCCGCCACGACTTCTTCTTCCTTCTCAACCGCAGCGGGCGCCGACGTCCAGGCGGACACGTGCACAGGCTCCTCCTCCGCCGGCGCCGAGTTCCAGGCCGAAACCTGCACCGGCTCGTCTTCCTCTGCGGCCAGCGCCTCCTCGTTGCTCTTGGCGGAATCGTCCGTGACCACCACGAACTCGTCCGACTCCTTGTGCGCGGGCTTGGGCTCCTTCACTTCCACAGGCGCCGCCACCGGCTCCTCCTTCGCCGGAGCGGCCGCCACGGTCCAGGCAGACGACGCGGGTGCCTCCTCCTCCTCCTCCTTAGGCGCGATCGCTGCGGCCTTGGGCGGCGTGGCGACCTCCTCCATGACCGCCGTGTACACCACGTCGGGCTCGGGCTCCGTCTCCTGGCGCGGCGGGGGCGTGGCCGGTGCCTTCTTGGCCGCCGTGAAGGGGTTGCTGTTCTGGAAGGGCGACACGGCCCACGGACTGGCCGAGGGCTCGGGGCTCGCGCTGCCGCCTGCGGGCGCTGCGTTCCACGGGCTGCTGCCCGCGTCCTCGGAGCTCATGCTGGCGGACGACCGGTACTTCTTCAGGAGCTTGCTCACTGCGAACATCCACGAGCCGCAAGACGGGAGACGGCGTGAGTGCTGGCGAACTTCGCGTTAGCGAGCGGGCAAAAGCAGGAATAGCGCACGCAGGGCGGAAGGAAGGGAGGAAGGGAGGAGCCATGGCTCCGCCCCTCGACTAAGTCCGCGGATCTCTCCCTCCGCCTGTCTGCGCTTAAACTGACGCTCTACCGTGCACCTCCGTCCCTCTCTCCCGGGCGTTCGGGGTGCCGCCCGCCCTCGACATGCAAACGCAACTTACCGCGCTTGTCGCCGAGCTTCCAGTGGGGGTTGCTGCTCTTGACGCTGCTGGCCACGCGCTTGGAGCCGAAGTGCGGGTTCTGCTCGATGACCTGGTGGATTTCTGCCAGCACCTCGCGCTCCTCGGGCTGCCGCTTGCTGCTCTCCATCGCTTTGCTGCTGGACGGATTCCTTTTTTTCTCTCGGGGAATTTTTGAAAAATAAATAAATCAGGTGGGCTTGTAATCCAGCAAGAACGGTAAAGCTGCAGGAACACAACCGACCGCCGCCCCGAATTTGAAGCGGGTTTCACTCTTTGTTATGCGATAGACCTGCGATCAGTTGGAGGTCGGAATGATCATATTTGGCAGTCGTTTGGCTCTGAGTGTGGCGAATTGATTGATGCTCGGCAATATCGAGTTTCTCAGGATCTGTGCGTGCTGAAGGGATGCTCCAGGGCAGCTCGATCCGATACCGCACTGACATGTGAAGATCTCTCCTCGCATATTAAGTGTATACAAAGGACATGCTTGCGCATTGCGCTCAATGCAGCCGCTGGGCGTGGGTGCTCTATCGCTGCACAGAGTTCAGAACTCAGCTGGCAAAATTCGCCATCACATGCAGTGACGTCGACGCATCTGCCGATTTCTTTTTCCATAGGGCGCGGGAGCGGCCGTGGCTTCATTGCCCTGTTCCTAACGGAAATGTCAGACGAATGATATCACGAAGATATCAAAAGCCGCTACGGCGATCTCCCCACGGAGATGTCGCGCCTTGAAGCGGACATGGCTACATTCTGACGTGGCAAATCTGATAACACTGCGATCCGCAATTGAGTCGCTTCAAACGTTATTGCGGACCCGGGTCTGTGGCCCCCCAGAGGAGTTCCCAGTTCTCGGTGCATCGCAAAATTGAAATACATCTGTGCAAAATGGATAGTGCCGAGAAAAAATCCCGTACTTAGTCCAAATAGTTGTTTTCCTTTTCCTTTTCACGATTTCTCAAGTATTCTAGTATCAGTATACCGTACGAAATACATGCACTCTATTTACGATACTTTATCGCCGTTGGAAGATTTCCTCGTCGAATGCACCACTGGGGCGTGGCTGTCATGAAGGCGTCAGCGTTTTGCAGCCAGTTCAACGGCACAGGGGGAAAGTCGCGATTCATTTTTAGTCTGATATATTCAGCTCACTTATTTTAAAATAGGACGTCTTGCTGATGCCCAGGCGTATTATAATCCGTCGCTGAACGGTTGAATAGAATTCTATCGCTCTATTAAAATAGATGGTGTTGGCGTTGTTGACAGGGTTGCGAAAACAAATACTAGGTAGGTGTTCATAAATAATTAAAACGCACGAAATAAATTGCCCACTGCAAAGCGTATGTGGAAAATAAAACTCCCTTCAAGACTCTGTGGACATATTTTGAAATGAATTGTCAGCGGTGGTTGGGCTGTTGGGTCCAATGTATGGAGGAACAGCACTCCCAATTTGGACAGTTCTTCGAACAGGAATGATATTTTCCCTTCAATATGCTAAAAGTGTTAATATTTATTGCTATTGCGGGTGTGCTCGCCGCCTTGCGCTGCTGCTACAGCAAGACGGTGACGTTGAGGTGCAGGATGTCGTACCACGTGAAGGTCTCCGGGTACACGAGCCTGGCCGTGTTCTTGACGGTATTGCCGTCCACGTCGTAGATGTAGACGTTCTTGAGTCTCGCGCCCAGACTCTTGATCATGACCACGGCGAGCAGGTCGTCCACAGCCACGAGGAACTTGCCGTTGGCGATCACGTAGCCCGAGCAGTAGATGCCGTCGGCCGACGCGAATTTCATGCCTTTGAAGTACACGTAGTTCTTGTAGTCCGAGATGATGCCGAAGCGCGTCTGCAGCTCGGCGCCCGTGGCGATCTCGAAGTTGGTGAGGTTGCCCTTCTGCGACAGTGCGGCTCGTTCGTTCGTGGAGCGGTCGGCGCTCCGCCCCGAGTTCTGCAGCGACAAGTCCGGGAAGTAGTGGCGGTAGAGCTTGCGCATGATAGCGAAGCACCCGATGAGCGCGAGCAGAATGATCTTGGGGAAGAAGGAGGCGGCGATGAAGGTGCCGTCCTTGGCGGGCAGTTGGAACGCGGTCCATAGTCGCAAGGGCGACAAGGTGGCCACCACGGGCGCCACGTCCACGATGCCCATGAAGTACTGCTTGTTCGTGTAGCCCACGACCTCGCTCAGCACTGCCGGCGACGTGCGCACCATAGTGAGCCGGTGCTTGTGGATGATCTCGAAGAGGAAGACGGCCACTGATGGGTCGATGCGCTCGCGGAAGACGTAGCTGATGACGCCCACGAGACACAGGTACATGACGATGACGTCGGCGTGCACGAGCTCCGGGTGGATGCGCACGACCTGTGTGCCCGAGAGGATGGAGGCGTTGGACACGCAAAACTCGTTGAGCGTCCAGAAGGCGTTCACGTACCACGAGAGCGCCACCAGCAAGCCGCGCAGCACGAGGGCCGTGTTGGACACGGACGCGAACGGGTCGCCGATCCAGATCTTGCCCGCGCGCAGGTTGTGGTACATGACGAGGAAGAGCACGGCCAGCGAGAAGATGGTCTGCATGCCGAAGACGAAGTGGATGGCGTGCACCCAGGCCCACGAGTCCAGGATCACGGGCTCGCCCTGCCATTCCCACATCGACAGCGCGTGCGAAGCACTCACGCCGTCCACCATCGAGTACATATAGCGGATGTTGGACTGGTCCTCGCCGTCATAGAAGCCGCGCTCGCGGGCGGTGAGCAGACGCTTCACGGACTCCACGAGCGGGTTCCGCGGGATGCTGTTCAAGATCTGGTAGCTGTCCGTCGTGATGCCCACGTGCTGGAACACCTCGAACTCCGGCGTGCGTACGTATGGATATGTTGGCGCTGCGGCGTAGTACTGCTCCACACTATCGGAGCGGACGTCTTCCACCAGAGTGAGCGTGGCCATGAGCGTCGGGCCTTCCTTGTTGAACTCGTGCACTTGGTAATCTTGTATGGAGACGGACACGGTGACCAGCGTGAGCTTCATGGAGTCCGAGCGTGAGCGCACCAAGTTGAAGACGCGGATGGCGGACGGATCGCCCTTCACGAGGGGCGTAAAGGAACAGTCCACCACGAGGACCACGAGCTCCAAGTCCTCGAGGAACGTGAGGTTGTACGCGACTTGGTCCACTAGATTGAGGTAGTTGCCGCGCAAGAAGGCGTTGTCGTAGAGGGAGGCATCAAAGAGCGGCACGTTCGAGCAGTTGGAGAACGACGTCTGCGTTGCGGACTCGAGGAACAGCGTCTGGTTGCGGGGAGTCGTGTCGCCTTCCAGGGTGTGCTGCACCAGCGGACTGTCACGAATGAGGCCGTCGCCGACGTAGCCGCCGATGAGCGACGCCTCGAAGATCTCGAAGGTCTCAGTGGCGCTGCGCGTGCCGCGAAGCACATCCATCGTGCGCCAAGAGGCCAACATCGACGTGTAGATGTACTGTATGGCGGCCGCGATGACCATGAGTCGACGCGCGAGATTGAATAGCTGCCCCTTGGTGATGCGCTTCTTGGTGCTGTGGCTGTTGCGCACTAAGTACTTCTTCTCGCGCGAGAACACGCCGGAAAGCATCGAGCGTTTGCCCGATGGCGTCGCCTGCGGTTGCACGCGGAGATTCATGCTGCAGCGGGCAGCTCCCTGGCTTTTCGACGTGCAGGGTAGCCGAGGAAACGGAAACTACATGATCGCGAAGGGAGTGCTGAGAACGTGGCAGTCCAACCGATCTGAGGCGCCGGCCGCTGCAGGTCGCAGAGCAGTGGGTACGGCTAAGGACTGGAGAGAGCAACGCCATCTATCAATGTGAGGCGTGTGTCTCTGCCTCAGCGTCCAAGAACAGAACGAAACGGAGAACTCACTGAGAAGCTGCTGCCTAGAAGTGAAGCTGAGATAAGTTTATTATCGTCCTCGATGGCGTTGGAAGCCATTTGGTTCTGGTCTCCGTCTGTCCTGGCTGCGTTTCGATCTGTATTCGATAACGCAGAAAACCGTGTTCACCACCTGGGTTTCCCGAGTGTGGTTGCTATTCTTGCTGCAGAGGTCACTTTTCAATCTCCGCCGCAACGGAGAACCAGGACCAAGCATGATGTCGCTGATGTCGGAGCGCCAAGGCATGCAGATCGGCGTGCAAGACCCGCGCACAGCAAGTGTGGCGGCGATGCCGGCGCTGTCCCCCGTCCGAAAAGCGATGCACATCACGCACCGCCTGCTCGTGTTCGCCGCCGCTATGTGGTACATCGTGATCTCCATGATGGCGACCTCCGCGGCGGTGAGTGTCCTGCAAAGCACCGACATGAACGATATCAGTCCGGTGGTCGTGGCCTCGCCGCTCATCGCGGGGTACGTCGGCACCGGCACCATCCGCCAGAGTCCGCTGGTCGTGGAGCAGCTCGGCAACTCTACGACACCCCGCGAGTCAGGCACGCTCTACCTGGAATCCAGTTCGAGTGCGTCGTTCACACCGTGCCAGGCCATGGGACAGCAAAGCGCCGACACCAACGCTGACGACTTCCTGCGTTGGATTTATACCAATATGCAGAACAAAACGGCGTACAACTTCACGGGTTTTAACTATGTGGAGCTCGTGGTGCCCGTCGTGGACTGCCAGTTCGGGGGAGACTCGACCATGGCACGTGTCCACTACCTCGTGCGCTTCAAGGACGAACCTGAGCGCATGCTGCTCCTGCCGACGTCACTCACCATCCAGGACTATTTCCTCAGTGAGCAGCACGAGCGCGGGACGGCGCTGGTGCTCATGTTCACGGTCCTCGAAGACATAGCGTCGCTCGAGCCGATCACGCGCTACTTTGCAATCGCCTTGGACTATCCGTACGAGCACGCGCCGAATTTCGAGGTGTGTCAGTTCTTTGGTGGCACAGACGAGGGCTACTGGCAGCTCGAGACGATCCCCAGAGACGCGTACGAGGAGCCACCGAAGCCGATTCTTACGGCCCGGCGGGTCGGCTTCTACATTGGCAAGGAGACGACGCAGGTCAATATGCAGCGCATTCACTTGGACATGAAGGACAACGCCATCGAGGACCTGTCCACCTGGCACTGGCACGGAGGCTCCACGACTCAAGACAGCTGGGCCTGGGTGCATCTCATCCACCTGCTCTTCGCGCTGGACGCGATGTTCCACCTGAGTTTGCTGTCGTTTCTCGTGTTTCGCAGCTTCCGCCACAATCAGATCTGGATCGGAGACGCCTTCGCGTCCATCTCCAGCAGTCTTCTCTACCGTGGGGTCTACGTGTTGATCTCCAACCACTTGAACGGCTACTGGACGCTGACGGAGTTCTGCGTGGCGTTGGGGAGCACGGTCGCAAACTTCCCCCCGATCCACTACTACCCCGAGATGGTGCACGCGGACATGTTGACCATCTACCTCAACCTCGTGGGCGTCATCAGCTACGTACTGCGGGAGCGCGTGGACCCGGTGCTTGCCATTTTCTGCTTCGAGTTGGGCTTCGGCAGCAGAGCGGGATTGGTGGGAATCTTCCCGGCACTCAAGACGGTGCTGGTGGACTATGCCAACGAGAACTACGAGCTCGGGTTCGCGGATGTGGACACCTTCCTGGCCGCGCTCTCGCCTATGCGGCTCCAGACCGTGCACGCGGTGGATTCGAACCTCGGGCCATTGCTCGTGGCCGCATTCGTCAGTATCTACAGCACTCTGCTGCTCGTCGTGCTGTACTTGGTCGGTCGCAAGGTACTGCGCCATTACCGACCGAACGTACCGGAAGTCGGTGGAGGCAAAAGCGAGAGGATGAGCTCGCGACGCCGTAGCTCTGGACATAAGAACGACTCCGAATCGCAGGAGCTCATGCAGTTCGAGACGGCCACTGGTGCAGCTCTGCAGAAACGCTTCGGCGTCATCTCGTCCTATGAGAACTACACGGTAGTGAAGGGCCAGCGCTTCACCTCCGTGGACGCCATCTACTGCAACGGCTTCGTGATCGCCAATGGCAAGTTCCTCGTGGCCACGGAGGACCTACTGGCGCTGCTAGTCATGAAGATCACGCACGTGCGCTTCACCAACATCTTCATCTACAGCCTCGTGAACGTCACGGGCGTGAGCCAGACGGCGCGGCTCGCGTATCCGCACACCATCTCGTGGGCCGACCTGGCCCGAATCGGCGTCAGTCGCCTCTCCTAGACACACCCACAAGGCAAACCACTAAGCAAGCGCCAAAAGAATCGATCGGGTCTTATATTGAGTGTGTCCTCCTTTCCTTTTCTTGGTAGCGGGTTTCACGCCAATACATTGATATTGAGGAAGAGGAGGTCTTGCCAGGCCAGCGTGTTCGGGTACACGAGCCGCGCCGTGCGTTGGACGCTGCTGCCGTCCACATCGTAGACGTACACGTTCGTGAAGCGCACGCGCAGTGCCTTGATGATGGCGATGGTCAGCAGGTCCTTACTGGCTACGAGGAACTTGCCGTTGGCAATCACATAGCCCGAGCAGTACACGCCGTCAGCCGACGCGAACTTGAGGCCCTTGAAGAACACGTAGTTCTTGTAGTCCGAGATGAGTCCGTAGCGCGCCTCCAGCTCGGCGCCCGTGGAGAGCTCGAAGTTGGTGAGGTTGCCCTTCTGAGCCAGTGCGGCCTTCTCGTTGACGGACCGGTCTGCACTGCTCTTGCCGGAGGTGCCGGCGCCCACTGACTCCGGGAAGACGCGGTGGTAAAGTTTGCGCAGCGCGACGTAGACGAGCACGATGAACAGCAGCACGAATTGCGGGTAGAAGGAGGCCAGTAAGAAACTGAAGTCGATATTTGAGATCGAGTCCGTGGTCCAAAGGCGCATGGGGGACATTTCTTCTTGCAAGCTGTTGACTGAAGCGATGCCAGCCCGGTACTCAACGTCTGAGTAATCGACGATGGCCTTCATGACGGAGGACATAGAGCGCATCATGCTCTGGCGGCTGGTGTGGATGATCTCGAAGAGGAAGAGCGCGAACGCCGGGTCGATGCGCTCCTTCGTGATGCGCCCGATAAGTCCAATGACACTGAGGAACATGACCAGCATGTCGGCGTGCACGAGCTCCGGGTGGATGGGGATGCGCTGGGTGCCGGAGATGTCGTTGGCGTTCGAGATACAGAACTCCACGAGCGTCCAGTACTCGTTCACGTGCCAAGACGCGAGCACCAGCGCACCGCGCAGCATGAGCGTGCCGTTGGACACGGAGGCGAAGGCATCGCCGACCCAGACTTTGCCCGCGGTCAGATTGCGGAAGACCACGAGCCCGAGAACTCCCAACGAGAAGAGTGTCTGCCACGCGAAGATCAGATGGATACCGTGCACCCAAGCCCATGAATCCAGGATCACAGGTTCACCCCGCCAGTCCCAGAGCGACAGCGCGTGGGGCGGACTCTCGAGCTCCAGCGTCCAGAAGAGATTGCGGATGTTGGACTGTTCCGACTCGGCGTTCAGGTAGAAGCCGCGTCGACGACTGGTGCGCACGTGTAGTACTGGGTCCGCGGTAGCGTTACGCGGGATGCTCGAGAACTCCCAGAAGCCGTTCGAGGACACGCCGTTCAGTGTGTACACGTTGAACACCGGATCCCGTGTGTACGGGTAGTCCAACGCAAGCATAAAGTGCTGCTCCACTGTCGAAGCGCTCATGTCGCTCACGCCGAAGAGTGTGGCCAAGAGGGTGGGGCCCACGCGGGTCTGCTCGTCGATGCGGTAGTCCTGAATGGACAGCGAGATGGCGATGATTTGCACGTTTTGTGGGTCGCTCTTGCGGCGCACGAGGTTGAACACGCGCAACAGGCTCGGGTCGGCGTGGACAAGCGGCGGAGACGAGCAGTCGACCACGGGCAACACGAACTCGAGGTCATGCAAAATCGAGAGGTTGTAGGAGCCGGTGGCGACCAGATTCAAGAAGCCATCGCGCAGGAACATGTCGCTGTAAATGCCGCTGTCGAACAGCTCGACCGACGAACAGTTTTCGAAGGACGTGGCGGTCGCAGACTCGAGGAATAGCGTCTGGTTGCGCGGCGTTGTGTCTCCGCCCAGCACCGCCTGGACTAGCGGACTGTCTCGGATGAGCCCCTCGCCTGCGTAGCCGGCGATGAGCTCAGCCTCCATGCCGGCGAACGCCTGCGTTCCCACAGCCGTGCCTTGCAGCACGTCAACCGTGATGTACGTGGACTGGAGACCCACGCCAGCATACACGAAGGCAGCGGCCACGCCCACCAACCGCCGAACTAGATTGAAGAGTTGGGGCCCTGTGATCCGCTTCTTTTGCTGCCCGGGGCGGTTGCCGGATTTCCGCGGTCGGGGCCAGCCGATTGAAGTCGCCACGCCTTTCACGGTCTCGCGATGCGGCGTCACGCGCGCCACGCCTCCCATCGCGTGCAGGTGTCTGTGGTCCGGGGTGACGTCTGCCGAAATGTCCCGCAAGCAGGAGAAGGCAACAGTCAGGAAGCCCGTTCGTTGCGGGGACAGCAGATGCCAAATTTAGGGCGGCTAAAATAGTTAACACCATGAACGGACGAGACCATGAGCCTCCAATCTGCAACAACCGATCCACAAGCAAGCGCGATCGACCAGAATACGAAGAAGGGATGTCGGCAGTCTATTTTTGCAGGCTGAAACGAATCTCACAGGGCTGAGCTCCCTTTCTGGGATGCTGCATGCAGGAGACAGTCGCCAAGCGAATTCGGGATATCGTTGTTGGTGGAGCCTCTCGATTCTCTCAAGGCTGCTTGAAGTCTGTTCTGGTCACCCACCTGACTAAGACAGCTTGGTGACGCCAAGACGAGCCAGGTCAGACCAGGGGATCGTCTGCGGATACATGAGTCGCGCCGTCTGGTTCACTCCGCCGTTTGCGACGATTTCGTAGATGAAGATGTTGGTGAAGCGCACGCGCGTGAGTTTCATGAGCAGAAGTGCCTGCAAGTCCTCGGTGGCCACGAGGAACTTGCCGTTGGCGAGGAGGAAGCCGTTGCCATAGACAGCGTCGATGGAGGCGAAGCGCTCGCCGTCGCGCAGCACGTAGTTATCGTAGCCCGAGATGACGCCGAAGCGCTTGCTCAGTGCCGCACCCGTGGCCGTCTCGAAGGACGTGAGCGGTTCCTCTTCATCGTGTGGCGTGGCACCAAGTTTGTCGTTACTGTACATACTCGAGCGGCGATTAGTGGGCTCTTGCTCGTGTCGGCTGAAGAAGCGGAAGGCCTTCCGAGCTATAATGTAGAACACGAGCACCATCATGGGGCTGAATATGGCAATTACCGTGGAGGCGACAACGCGTTTGCGATCAGTGGTGATGGCGTGAATCGTCCAGAACCCCATGGGTGAGAGGCTATCGAGGAAGGCGCCCACCTGCACGTAGCCTAACCAGTAATCGGCATCTGCAAAGTCCACGATGATCTGCTTCAGTCCGGTGAGTCCCTGGGCTAACTCAATGCGGTAAACGAAGCCAAACTCGAAGGTGGCGAACGCGAGCAGCGGGTCGATCCGCTCGCGTGCGACGTAGCTCAGGATACTGGTCATGTTCAGGAAGAACGTGAGCAAGTCGGCGTGCGCGAGTTCTGGAAGGTAGTAAACCTCTTGCCTGCCCGATATGTTGTGCCCGATCGCAAGGCAGAACTCCGTTAACGTCCAGTAGCCGTTGAGATGGTTGGACACCACGACGAGCACGCCGCGGTAGAGCAATGCGTTGGAAATCGTTGCGAAGGCGTCACCGACCCACACGTGGCCGAGTCGGAGACGGCGGTAGATGACGAAAAGCAGCACACCGAGATTGAAGAAGATGTCCAGGGCGAAGATGCCGTGGATAGCGTGCGTCCAGGCCCACGAGTCGTGCAGAATGGCCTTGACGTGCCATTGCCACTGGCTCAACTCTGTCGCCGGATCGCTCGAGAGCTCCCAGTGTGCGTTATTGATGTTGGATTGCGCAACCGGGTCGTCGATGTACCCGCCTATCTGGCGCGCTGTGCGCACATCCTTGATGGGGTCCAGGTTCATGTTATCGGGAAAATTCCGGAGCAGCCAAAAGTTGTCGGTCTCGATGTTCGCCACCTCGCAGTACGTGAAGCTCGGCTCGGTTTCATATGGGTAGTTGAGTGCGATAGCTAAATTGTGGGCCAACTCGGTGGCTCGCATGTCCTCAATGGCCGCGATCGAGACCAGCACGCCAGCCCCGCTCTGGTACTGCTGGTCTACTTCGTAGTCCTGCGCCGAGAGCGACGTTGACAGCAGCAGCATCTCCGTGGGTGCAGTTCTCCGGCGTACCAGGTAGTACACTCGAGCAGCCGTCTTGTCGCCTGAAACCAACAGATCGAACGTGCAATCCACCACGGGAGCGACTAGCTCCAGTTCTGCGACGTACGTGAGGTTGTACGTCGCATGCGTCTGCAGCATCCTAAAGATGAAGCGCAGGAACGTATTGCTGTACAAATTCGCGTCAAACTTATCCACGCCTGTACAACCCGAGAACGAGTAAGTCGACGTGCTCTCGAGATACAACGAGTCGTTGCGCGGCTCCAAGTTGGCCGCAAGCACCTGCTGCACCAGCGGACTCTCGTTGATGGTCGTGGTCCCCGCGTACCCAGCGATGAGAGTGGAGCTGTGCAGCTCAAAGCCCAGATCCTCCAACTCTTGGCCGCGGAGCACAGACATGGACGCGAAGAATGCCTGGATGGAGATCACGACATACCAGAGCGCCGTGCAGAACACCGCGAGGCGGTGCACGAGGCGGAAGATCCTGAAGCCGGGCGTCTCCAGGCTCTCTATGCTCCCCATAGAGTGGTGGGCATTGGAGGACGCCACTCGGGAGTTTGGCTGATGCGGCGGGCCTTCTCCCATCGCGATCGAATTGGTTTCTGTTGTTGCGGTGGGAACTGCATTCATAAAGGGGCGTCGTTTCGATATAAAAATAGAGAGACGAGTTGGAGCTGCACATCTACCGGTACCTATTTTGGGATGTATTCCTTTCAGTTCGAATTGTCAAAAGACGGTGAGATCAGTGGTGGCTGCATAAACAGAGCCGATTGTCCTGAGAAATGGCGTGTGTGAGACAAGCCACCTGCGAACTTAATCGTGCTCGAGAGGGAATCATGCATGTCAAGCATCCCCATCCTTCACAACTGAAGCACGAACCTCAGGAGCGCATTACCTAAAAAGCGACGAAGCAGCCAAGAGCTCGCAGAATCGCATCAATAGCAGCAGCATGGGCGTGAAGGACGGACCTGTGACACCGGTCAAGCCAGATATCGACTTCGTGTTGGTGGATGACGAGCCGTTGCACAAGCAGCGGTGGCGCGGCGACACGGTGCGGCTGGTCTGCGTGCAGTTCCCGCCTCACACCAAGTGCCTGTGGCATCGGCACCTGAACTACGGCATCTACGTGGTAATGGCGCCGCTGGACGTGACGGAGCAACCCTACGGCAGCACAGCCCGGCCGCTGGTGCAAGACAAGGGCTCGGTATTCTGCCGCGACCACACGAAGGACCAGCTGCTGCATGTGATCACGACCGGCGAGACGCCGCTGTACATCGTGGAGGTGGAACTGCTCAAGGAGAAGGCCGCCGTGGTGGCGCACGATCAGGTGGCACTGCATGCCTGCAAGGGCGTTGAGCTACTGAACGATGAAACGGAGTGCCGTGTGTACCGCTTGACGCTGCAGGACGATGCCAGCGACGAGATGTCGACCACCGAGATCTCGCTCGAGCTCCCCACTGGCGCCGTGCTGGTCGTGCTGGACGACTGCGAAGTGGAGATCACGAACGCGTCGGACGACGAGAAGGTCGACACGGTGCGTCAGCTCAAGTTGAAGGTGGCGGACGACGTCCAGCTAGCTGCTGGGAAGTTCAGCTTGAACCTCGTGTCGTCGAGCGAGAAGAAGACGCAGTTCATCCTCGCCGAGGTCTACTAAGTATCAGCTGGGCTTGGATTCAGGTTTGAGTTCGATTCATTTGTACGGCGAAAGGAATGAAAAGAAGAAAAAGGCATGTCTGATCCTTCGTAAGATCGAGCTTGGAGTTGATGAAGTACCTGACCGAACGCGTGGCTGTAGAGAGACAAGAGAAGCAGCGAGTCTTCGCTCGTGTCGCTTCGCTCTGGCTGAGTGCTAGCGTATTTACATCTGCACGCGCCAGAAATCCTCCTTGAAGTCGTGCTTGAAAATGTAGGCCTCCACGAAGCCCGGATCCGTCACCGTCGACGTACGGAAGTTGTAGATGAGCGCACTGCGTTCCACCTTGGGGTCCGCGAACCGGAGGTCGTTCTTGCGCGCCTCGTCAATGAAGAAGTTGGCGAAGAACTGGCCGCCGGCCACGCCCTCGCGCGAGTGGTCGATCACCTCGAAGGGGGTGCCGTCGCTGTACTCGCCGTACTCGAAGCTGTTCTTCTCCGGGTGGAACTGCACGGCGTACACTGGGTAATGCTTGGCTTCAAAGGCCGAGACGAACTCGAGCCCTTTGCGGTCGACATTCGTCGATAGTACAGTGTAGAAGTCCACGAGCGCTGGGTACTCCGCGAACCGCTCGGGGGTGATGCCCTGCTCGTGGTTGTTCATCGTGATAGGTTTCTCAGCGAGCCACGTGTAGAGTTCGTCACCAGCGCTGCTGAAGAGGCGGCTCGTGGGAGCGGCGGCCGTGAAGTTCAGCGGGAGCGTGATGTTCATAGAGTCCAGGCCATTGTTCAGCGAACCCATCTCGCCCGTTGTGAGCTGCACGAGCCACTCGAAGCCCAGACATGTGGCCCACACGGGGAAGTGCACGCCCTGGTCGTTGAGCTCCAGCGCCAGCTGGAACAGGTACTCGGCGCGGTCGTTGACGGTGGCGGCGCCGCCGGGGAAGAGCAAGCCGTTCAGTTGCGGCAACAGCTCCTTCAGATACGGCTTCGGCGCGTTGTAAGGGATGGGGACAACGCGTCCGCCGGCGCTCTCGACCCACTTCACGTAGGATGCGGCGATGTACTCGCCATGCTGAGAGACCGGGTGCGCAAAAATGCCGACGATCGGGCCGCGCGGGCTGGCGGCGTCCGCTAAGAACAGTCCCAGCGCCGCTGCGACAGCCACCACACAGGAGAGAAGGTGGGACGGCATGGCGAAGACGAGCGGTCGAGTCGGACAGAGAGCCAATGAGGCTGGAAGATTGGCTTCTTCCAACCTGATGAGTGTTAGTTGAGCAGGGCTATGCTTGCGGATTGGCTAAAATTGGCAATCAGTCGCACAGCTTCAGTAAACAGCCAACACTCCTGCGGCACTGATTACAGGAACACTGATGGCAGTTGGGTCGATCGTCAGCACTGACAGCATACAATTTCGAAGATAGGGAGGGGGTGAAAATAGGCAATTGCCGTAAGCCTAAAAAGTGCCTGCGGTTTAAGATCCGCATGCGGGCTTAAACCCAGGACCAAGCATGCTTGATACCTCACCAACCCAATAGGGTTAAACACACGCTTAAGGGAGTTGTTTTGGTTTAGTTGCATACCATCTAGCCTGCAGCTGCGGTGGGGCAAAATAACATCCGTCCCGAAAATGACCGGGTTTGAGGTAAGGCACGCTTGAGTGCACATAAAATGAAATTTCGTATAAATAGGTGTCATTGTTAAGGTCGACATACAATGCCAATGATGCTTAATTCAGTGCCAGTATGTAACGGGGTACGTTCGATACCCCTTACACAAAGTGATTGGGTACGGTTTGTACCCTTTCACAGTCACGGTAAAACCGGTATCGGTCTAGTGACACAAAGAGTGACTTTGTCACTCTTTCGGGACAATCTGGTCCCTCTTTTCTATGGTACGAAGTGCCTAAAGTGGCTGGGAGCCACTCATTTGAGCGACCAGTGTAAACTACGCCTGG
>MBAC02009126.1:0-44385 GCA_001712635.2 Nothophytophthora sp. Chile5
TCACCTGCCACCAGTGCGGCGCGCTGCTCAAGTTCCGATACAACCCCGTGTCCATCGAGGAGAAGATCATGCGGCTGCGGCCCGTGACTTTCGAGCATCCAGCGGAGGCAGCAACCCAACAGGTGGATCCTGCCGAGTCCCCTCGACCGACGGAAGAAGGAGACGCCGGCGAACAGACGGACGCAGACGAAGGCGAAGAAGCGGAAGAGGCTGAGGCGGTGCCAGCGGCGACACGGTCGTCGCTGAGCCAACAGCCGCCACAGATGCCCGTGATCGTGCCCGAGATCGTGTGGGAATGCCAACGATTGGACAGCCAGGGTGGAGCCGACGACACTGCGCTCTGGATTCCGGCGGAGTTCGACCCGGCGAACGGCATCTGCGCCTTCGCCAGCTGCAATCGCGGCGACATGGGTCAGAGCCTGACGGATGTGGTGCCGGCACGTCTGCTCAACAAGCCGCATCTCTGGGTCACGGATTGGGAAGTGGACGTCTCGCTGCCACGATGCGATGCCGAAGGCTGGGTCTACGCGACATCCTTTGCTGCCTTTGACGAGGCGCAGACCGCCGTCCAAGTCGAAGACGCTGGAGAGGAAGTGGCAGCGGAAGAACAGACCGACGAGCGCACCCAGGACCACACTGTGCGGCGGCGACGGGTCATCCGCAAACGCCGCATCGACGGCAGCGACCTCGGTTGGTTCCAGGAGCTGCTGGACTGCAGGTACGACCATGAAGAGCGGCAGAGCGGTCGAAGAAGAAGGTGGTGTATAGGTTCACACGCTCACAGCGTCTGTTGTGATTGATGCTGATCCAGGACGCTGCTGCTGAAGAAGAGGCTGCCAACGTGCCACGACTGCGAGGCCGCGGTGCTCGACCGCTTCACCCAGTACGGCCGTCATGGAGGGACTCTTGCTCTCCCCCACTTCTCCAATGACCTGACTGTGGTGCTGTAACTTGCTTTAACAGGGCGTTGAACGAGCTGGAGGACGATCATGCGCAGTATGAAGGGTTCCTGACCCAATTTGCTGAAGAAGAGCGGGCAGCTGGCCGAGGAGAAGGCGAGGATGACGAAGCCGATGAGTGGCAGGACGATCCGGAGCTGCGCGCGCTGGAGGACGAGGAGCGGCGGCTGCTGGCTGAGCTCGAAGCCATCGACGATGAGACGGCGCAGGTGACGGCCAAGCGACGCGAGCTCTGGTCCACGGGCACGGATCTCGAGCAGCTGATCCACGGCACGTTCGCTGAGGGCGCGTTCCTGCAGCACCTGCTCGGCCTGAGTCGAGACGAGCGCCAGTCCGTCGGCGTGTTCGCCGTCCACGCGTCCGACATGCTGCGCCGTCTGCAGCGCTACAACGTGGCGAACGACGTGTTTCACATCTGGCACGACGGACTATTCGGCACGATCAACGGCCTGCGGCTCGGCCGACTGCCGTCCAAGCCCGTGGAGTGGGTGGAGATCAACGCCGCCCTGGGCCAAGCGGTGCTGCTGCTCGCGACGATCGCCGACCGCGCCAACTTCGAGTTCTCGCGCAACCGCCTCGTGCCGCGCGGCAGCTTCTCGCGCGTGGTCAACATGTACGGGAAGGAGTACAGCCTGTACAGCGACGGCGGCATGTTCCGTCGCCGCGGCTTCAACCAGGCCATGGTGCTCTTCCTGGAGTGCGTGGAGGACGCCGGCCGCCGCGCGATGAAGGAGGAGCCGTCGCTCAAGTTCCCGTACAAAGTGGAGCGCGGCAAGATCGGCGGCCTGCCGATCTCGCTGGGCAACGACGAGCAGTGGACGCGGGCGCTCAAGTATCTGCTCACGCACCTCAAGTGGCTGCTGGCGTGGATCTCCAAGCGCTACTGAGAGATAGAGGAAGGAAGGAAGCGAAGACGCCAGGAAGCAGCCAGCCGCCTCGCAGTGGCGAGAGGATCGGAAGTGAAACGTGTCTATTGTGTGCTTTGCTTGGGTGTCGAGGCGTTCTTGGTGGGCCATTTCAAAGGCAGATACTAGGGATTACGAGCAGGGAGAGGCTTCGGCGGAGCGCGGCGGTGAGCCGTCCAGCATCTCTGCTACACCAGTTGCTGGATGGCCTTGTGGATGGAGTTGGCGGCGTGCAGCAGCTCTTCCTGCGTGGAGGAGCGCCCCACAGACAGGCGCAGTGTGCCACGCGCGAACTCACGGGGCACGTGCATGGCCGCCAGCACGTGCGAGACCGTGACGCTCTCCTCTTGGTCCTCGGGGCTCTTCTTCTTGCTGTCGTTGTCGTCGTGCTTGTGGCTGTGGCAGGCCGATCCGGCGCTCGCGTACACGCCGTCGGCCTCAATCACTGTTCAATCGCATCGCAAGGAAGACGTTAGCTTCTGAGGGTGATGCGGCAAGAAGGCAACACATAAAGAGAGAGAGAGAGAGATACTCACGATCCAGCAGGCGCGTGGCGCTGATGTTCTCGAAGCTGATGCTGAGCGTGTTGGGCAGCGCCTGCTCCGGATGGCCGTTCACCTGGTAGCCGACGTTGCTGAGGCTGCAATGCTTCTGGATCTGCTCCAGCAAGAACATCTTGCTCTCTTGCATGGTCACAGCGTATGCGTGCAGGTTTTTCTCCACCAGCTCGCAGGCCTGGCCCAGTGCCACGTCGAGCGCCACGTTCTCCGTGCCGCCACGACGACCATTCTCCTGCGAGGCGCCGTGGATGAGCGTGTCCACCTCCGTTCCGGCGCGAACGTAGAGCGCGCCCACGCCCTTGGGCGCATACAGCTTGTGGCCGGCCACGGTGAGCAAATCGACGCCCAGCTCGTCCACTTTGACGCGCACTTTGCCCACCGCTTGACTGGCATCCGTGTGCACGAGGATGGGCAGACGCGAGTCCTCGTCTTGCTGGGCATAGCGCTGTACGGCGCGCGAAATCTCGGCGACGGGCTGCAGCGAACCCACCTCGTTGTTGGCGAGCATGACGGACACCAGCATCGTCTGCGGCGTGAGCGCATCCAGCACGTCCTGCACCCGCACGCAGCCATAGCGGTCCACGGGAAGGTACGTGACCTGGAATCCTTGCGTCTGCAGCCACTTGCAGGTCTCCAGCACCGCCACATGCTCCACGCAGGACGTTATGAGGTGTGTGCGGCCGCTGGAGCGTCGCGCCGCCATCGCCGCGCCCTTAAGCGCGTAGTTGATGGACTCCGTGCCGCCCGAGAGGAAGACCACCTCCCCAGGGACGTGGGCGCCCAGCATGGAAGCCACCTGGGCACGCGCATTGACTACCGCCTCCTTCGCTTGCTGCCCCAGCGGGTAGGAAGAGGAGGCGTTGCCGAACTGGCCGCCCAGATACGGCAGCAAAGCCTGCACCACCGCCGGCTCCACGGGCGTCGTGGCGTTAAAGTCCAGGTACACGCGCGGCATCTCGAGTGGCTCGTCCGCAAGTTCCGTTGTGTTCTTTGGTTCGTTCTCTGGGTGGCGTCACGACGCGACGCGACGCGGCGCGGCGCTGAGAAAAGAGCTGGCAGACGTGGATGGCTTGATCCGCGTCAAGTCGGGTGGCCAGAGTGTATGTTGCGGCTTGCCACTGAATAGTACTGGTTTGAGTTAGGGATAGACGGGGTGGTTTTAGCCACTGAAAGTCTGGATAGTGGGTGCTGAGGATGCACTGTGATTGGACTAAAATATGAGAAAAGATTGCAGCGAATGGGAGGACGAGATCTGGGAAATGCCCAACACCAGAGCAGGCGGACCAGCATGCAGGCATTGTTCATCCTATCCAACCTTCCCGCGCCAAACGCGCCTCATCATTGTGTGTCCCCGAGTGCCTCCTCTTCGACGAAGGCCCACCCGCCTCTCCTGTGGCGTCACTTACCACATAATATAACAAACTCTATATTACAGGTGTAGTAGGCACGGCGCAGAAGGGCTGTTCACCCTAATATTGGCCCTCACCAGACGATAGTGACGCATAGTGGCTAGATTGGGTGAGATACGAGAGACAGCGTCAAAGGATCACGTCATACCGACCATTCCGCAATTGAGCATACAACGAATAGGCTGGTCGGCCACACGCGTGCGGGCGGAGAGAAGATGGGGGCTCGAGAGGAGCTGTCCTTTGGGCTTTGCTACATGGACATCAAAGCTCGCGCTGTGCGCATTTCCAGCGCTACCTCTTGCGTGAATACTGATGGACGTGCATGCTGTTTTGCATTCTAGGGCTTAATTACAGGAAGACCAGAGAAGTTGCTCACAGAGGCGTGGAATGTTTGATCGAAGTCACCACGCGCATAAACGCCTCTGATACGATGTGGATGCTGACGAAATTGTCTTTTTTGTCGTCATCGGTAAGGTTGTGCTTCAAAATCTCCACAGAGAGATCAATTGTATCCTCCAGAATGAACCTCATGCGGACAGCGAAGTCTCATCGCCAAATAATTTCGATGACGTTCTCAACTGTGGCAGAGATGACTAACTGGATGGCCGCTACCATTGCGACGTGGACCTCGTGTGATGGAAGTGAGCTGTATGTGTCGTCGAGATACAGCAATAGATATGCTACAGCGCGAATAAGAAAGGTCGGGGTCCCAAGCGGTCCATTTCTGGCTCAAACAGCGCCACTGCAAGTGCATGTTGCTGTTCCGCATCACCTCCTGCAACGCCCACGGCCAAAAGCAACATATGCGGCAGGTAGATATTGGTGTCAGAGCCGTTCCACCCCGCAAGCATCCACCTCACCTTCTGATCACTGCTTGTAGTTGTGCTTGATCTGGCGTCCAAGATCGGACGCTCGGTGGCCACACAAGCTTCTTCCCCACGGGTGTGGTCATGAGCGAGTTGAAGCCCAGAACTTCGCTAGCGTAATTCCAAAGCGGTGAGCGCGTCAGTGTCGTGTGAAGTTTTGACCGATCAGTCTTTTTGTCACATCTTTGTCAGTCGTTTTGGCGAACTTCGTAGGATGGGACTCGTGCTCGAACTCATGCTCGACCTAAGAAGTCGGCTCGCGCTCGGAAGAGGACGTGTCCTTGAAGAGTTCGGTGAGGAAGGAGCTGAACTTGTTATCTGTGACCGCGTCGAGCTTTCTTGCTGAGCGCCTCATCCATCAAAGACATTGATTGGCGTCGACATTGTGGCGTTGGTTGGTGTGTTGTCCATCTCGGCGGGCGGCTTGCTTGATCTCCTTGGTCTTAAGGCCGAAAATATAACTCATTTCACTTCATTTCTTGAGTCCGAACCTAAGGCGATGCTTCTTTTCCTCTCCTTCTCAGCCGATGAGGAAAGTCAAGGTGAGGGCCTTACGTGAAATCACCTGCGTGTGGTTGGACAAAACGCTGACAGGAGAACACTGTTAGAAATGGACATATCCAGTATTAAGATGGGTCGAGTCGGTAGCTCGATCACGTCACAAGGCATTGGCATGGACAGCTGCCTGTGCTGTGGGATCATCTTTCTGAGTTCACCCTCGCTGCTGCTACGGAACATTTTGTTCGCCCCGCCGAATGCATGATCCGGGTACTCACTTGGTGCGGCCACGAGGCGTGGACGGCGTGGTCACCGTACCGATCTCCGATGGATCGTGCAGTTGGCTGATTCGCTCGGAACTCAAGTTGGTGCCATTGCTAATACCTGGTGGTGTTTCAGTGTCATTGTTCGTTTCAATACGTACCGGTCATTTTGTCGTTTTACGAGGTTTGTATTGCCACCGCTGATAATTCGGGTTACTTTCGGCTGCTGCCTCCCGCATAAGCTTCCAGTGGGTGGTGTCATGGGACATGAGAGATGCGAGGCCTTAACTGAGAATTGCTGTCATTTCGCCATTCTCTGCAAGCACAGAAACACCGACGCCGCACACTTGGTCACTTCACCGTCGACATTCTTGTTAAATGTGGCGGTAGTGCCGCGAAAGCGTTGCTGTTTGTGGACATCCCTGCCACAACCCTGCCAAGGTGTTGGTCTCCTGCGCTCTTGTAACACATGTACCGATCCGAGACACTTTCTAACCACCAACCACAAAGCAAAAACGCACTTGTCAGCGATGGGCCTCCTGTGCTCCCCCCCACAAGCAAACGTGGCGGCTCCTTTCCGGACGCTGGGTCCGTCGAGTTGTTTTTCTTCCGTTTCCAGTCATCACAAGCTAGTGAAAAGAGTAGTCGGGTCGTCGCCATACTCCTTGAGCACCGGTTGGCTCTCATTGCGGTTCAAACTCATCATCGCGCTTTGATACTCGCGACCGTGACGAAGTTGCGCTTGCACGCTATGAACGCACCAAAACTGTGGGGGTGTGAACTCTGTGAGGTCGATGCTAGCCAACGTATCAATGAAACGGTCTGAATTGCGCTTTTGCTGCCGCTCATGTACTCCCAGGACATCCACAATCCATTTCTTGATAACTCTGATGAGGCCTGCGTATCTCTCGCGCGTTGCTTTCGTGACGCTTGCATGGCGAATCTCCTCAGGAGAAAGGTGCGTGTTACGAGCTGCATGCTCTCCTTGGCTCGCAACCGTACGTTCGCGTCCACTCGCCTCGCTGCTTTGTGAGTGATTGCGGATCTGTCACTATCTCCCCAAAAATCGAGAAGCCAGCACTAAATACACGTGACCAGTCAAACGAGACAACCAAAGAAGCTCCCAGCCTCACGTTATTTTTGTTCTAACCTCTTTCACCTTTCGAGTTTCCTCTCTGCTGCACTTGTATGGGGTCTGGGAGTATCCGAGGTTTGTAGGTGTTTAGGTTTTGTCGGAATATGACGTATCGATGACGTGATTTTAGCCAATGAAAAGACTGTGTTGAGGGTGCTATCGAATTGGATTAAAATGTGTGCAAAACGAAATATTGTAGCGAATGAAAGGACGAGAATCTGACACTTGAAGACCACAGCGAATTCTGATCATGGGCGGCGATGGAAGCTCGCCGGTACGAAGTGCGCTGTTCACGGGTCTCCAGCGAATGATGCGGCTACCCTGAGGATGTAGGGCGTGACGTCGACCTCGTTGTGTGTTTGTTGCTGCTCGTGATGTGCTCTGCAGCCCACGAGCCAACTGCCAACGCTACTGGTTGGTACACTCTCGCGTTGCATGGTTCGTCCTGCTACTTGCAGTCTGGTGGTCATGCTCAACGTAGTCGAGTGGATGTGACAGGGGAGTGCGGCGGCAGGAATGATCGGACGCGTTTTCTGCCACCCGCTAGACACAGTCAAGGCGCGACTGCAAGCCAGCACTTCCACGGGGCAAACTATCGCGTCGCAGCTCCAGCTTCGCGCATTGAGGTGCGTGTCCGTCATTCCCATCGAGCTGCTGCCTCTACCAGACCAGCAACCAACCCTCCCCCATCTGTTTGCGCATGTCCAACGCCTTGTGATAGTGTGCAGCACCTGCGAGGGCTCTATCGCGGCCTGGGCGTGAGCATGTTGGGCTCGGCGCCCGCGACATGTCTGTACCTGACGTCCTACGAGGTGTCCAAGGAGAAGCTGCTGGGAATCGACAGCTTCCGAGCTTTCCCATCGCTGCTGTATCTTGGTGCGGGTATGGCAGCCGAGGCATTGAGCTGCGTGCTCTGGGTGCCCATCGACGTCATTAAGGAGCGCATGCAGGTGCAAGGGCAGGTTAAAGTCTCGTCCGGGACGAAGCGGACGCTTTACTACCGCAACACACTGGATGCCGTGCAGACCATCGCACGCACCGAGCATCTCCGTGGTCTGTACAAGGGCTACAACGCCACACTGCTCTCCTTCGGACCCTTCTCCGCGCTCTACTTTATGCTCTACGAGCAGAGCAAAGCTCTGGCCCAGACGCGGCTTGGTGTACAAGAACTGCCAGCGCACTACACACTCGCAAGCGCAGCGCTTGCTGGCGCCACGGCGTCATTCCTCACGAACCCATTGGATCTCATCAAGCTGCGGCTGCAAGTACAACGCGCCTATGCTTCGGAAGGAACCCCCGCAGCGTATCGGGGCATCATCGACGGCCTCCGACAAGTGATCAGGTACGCAAATGAACCAAACGTTGTTCTCGCTGTGTTCTGCTGTCAGCGTTCTTGTTGAGCTGCGACCCGTTCACTACTTGTTGGTCGTTGACCTCGTGCCGCGACGTTGACTTTGTTATCCGTGTATTTGCATGCGCTGAATAGGACCGAAGGCGTGCTGGCGCTCTACAAAGGCGCGGGTGCGCGAGTGGCATTCCACGCGCCGTCGACGGCCATCACCATGTCGCTCTTCGAGAGCTGCCGACGACTCTTTGCCTCTCTCCTTGATGGCTAATTAAGTCCCCGAATGGATCACTAGCTCACTGTTGCAAGGACTCCTTCGTCGATGGGGTTGATGTCTTCGCTGCCGATTTCACAGGCTGCGCCTCGTTGGAGAGCGCTCTCATCGCCTGGAGCTCTTGAGAGGCCTCTTCCTGCTCTCCCTTCACCATCACGTCGCTGGAACACTCGATAGGCACCATTGCATTGTGCTTCTCTCCTTCTCCCTCCTTCTTGCACTGCAAAGTCGAGGGAATGAGTCGCTGCTGCTGTTTGCTGCCGTCACGTTTCTGGATCACACCCAGCAGTCGAGGCTTCGCCTTTGCGTTGTCGTACTGCAGCACTTCCGTATGTTCCAGCACGCCTCGTAGCTCCATCTTCTGCCGCTTGCGCTCCCGCCGCGAGCGCTCGAAGGCTTGTTCCTCTGCGGCCACCTTCTCCCATTCCTCCTGGAGGTCGTCCAGGTCCTCTTCGGCCTCCTTCGAGATCTGCACCGTGTTATACTCCACCGCGATGGCTCCATAGCCCCCTCCTGCAGCATTCTGACTGTTCCACGTGGACACCAGCAGCGGACAGTCATCGTGGAGGCGTAGTTCCAACACGCATCCCGCCGAAATGCCGTGCTCCTCCAACACCATCACATTCATCTCCTCTCCGATGAGCGTGTCGCCCCAGTAGATCTGCTGATCCCAGATGGACAGCTGCTGCTCCGTCAGCTCCTCCATCCAGTACTTGATGTAGTTGACGGTATGATGCGCGTTCACGCGGATCAGCAGCAAGTTCTCCGTGCCCCCACGGGGTTTCGACGAGGAGTCTTCATCGTCCGAGCTGCTGCTCACGGGGTCCTGCAGCTCCAACGCCACCTTCGGAAGGTTGGCCACCGCCGGCGGCAGCTTCAAATAAATGTGGAAGGTGATCGTCTCCCCCTGCTGCACTTTGGCCGTTAAGCGACGATGCAGCCGCTTCCGCACCGGAGAAGTCTCCCGATCTTGCTCACGGTCACGCTTGCTCCGTTTCCGAGCCACTTCCTCGCGTCTTGGTGACCGGACATCCCCCGTGTCACTATCGTAGCCATCCGAACCCACGCGCTGCTGTTTGCTCCACGCCTTCTCATCTGGTGGTGGTGGCGACAGCGAAGACACGCCACCCGACTGCTGTTGGGAATGTCCACCCTCCAGCAGATACTCCGTGGTCTTCCCCAACGGCAGCAGCACAGGAACCTCCATCTCAATGGCGTTCTCATCGCCCTGAGCGTCTGAATACACCACACGTCGAGTCCGCACATCCGTCCCGACCTGCTCCTGTTCGCGACCATACACCTTTCCACTCACCCAGCAGATGTAGCTGCCCAGACGAAGCTCTTGCCGGTCACATTGCTCAAAAGTGCAGATATGCGGCGTGCCGTGACGACGACAGGCGTACACGCCGTCTTCTAGAAACTGGAAGTGACTCCGACACTCGGCGCTCTGACACTCGGCCAGCTTCTCGACTTGGAACCGCGTGAACTGGTCGCCCAAGTGGATCTCAGACGCGATCAGCGTGCACTCCACAGTCTCCTCTTGCTCTTCCTTCGGAACTACCGGAGGATCACTCTCCCCTTCTTGCTTCATCTCTTGCTGTGTAGTAGAGCAGTCCTCTCCATCAGTGACGACCGCTTTCAGCGGCTGCTGTTGACGTGACAAAGCGATGGCTTGCAACTGGTCGAACAGCCAGTTTTGAATGAGCCAGTAGGCGCGCATGGGGCACACGCGCTGGTCCAGCTCGGCGTCGCCAAAGGTGCTTGTACAGCTCTCGTCGCAGGCATGGATGTATCGGTGCAGTAGACACACGTACACACGGCGGCGGGGCGAGCCGCAGCACTCCAAGTCGCGGTCCATACTCACGATCTTGCCACAGCCACGTCCTGTGCAAGGCTCGCCGGTCTCGAAGCGTAGTTCGGTCGCGTCCAATCCCAGAAGCTTGGCCCACTCGGCGATACGCGCCATCACGTCCATCTTGTGCTTCACACGGGCCATCCACTCCAGCGAGGCGAAGTCCGTCGAGGCCTCCAGCTTCACCTGGTCCTTTACCACTTCGCCAAGCTGCGGGGATTGCTGTTGCGGCTGCGAGGCCTCCGCGAGCTTGGCGTCGTAGGCGACGCGTCTCTCCGGGTCGCTCAGCGTCTCGTACGCTAGTCGCAGCCGCGCGAACTCGACCGAGTCCACATCCTGCAGCGCAGCTTCCTTCGCAATATCAGCAGCAGTTTCGTCATCTGCCGACTGCTTCTCGCGTCCCCGCTTGCGCTTCACCCGCTTCTTGTCTGGATGCAACAACAGCGCCAGCTTCCGGAACTGGCGCTTGACGTCCTCCGTCGTCACCTCCGCATCATTGGACAGGCCCAGCAGCTGGTAAAAGTTCAGTTTCCGCTTCGCCTTGGCCTTTAATGCAGTGGCAGATGAGGGCGATGCCGTGTCGCCGTCCTGATACGGGTTCCAACTGCGAGCCAATTGCTGGAGACGCACTTCCACGGCTTTCCACTGCCCGCTGGCGCTGTCGTGCAGCTGACTGCGCAGGGTGCGAGCGTCAGTCGGTAGGATGGCGCCACGCGCCTCGAACAGCGCGATCTTGGCCAGCAGCGCGCGCTGCTTCTGCTGATCCAGAGGAGGCAACCTGGCGGCCGCACTGCGCGATGCAGGCCTTTCGCCCGCGCTTGCGGGGCTTGTACTACGCTCCATGAGGTGCGGAAAACGCGACGACGCGGCTGGCGATATGCAGAACGACCCCACGCAGGCGGTTACGTCGATCGAGGTGCTGTGAACGCTCCGGAATGGCGCGGCAAGTCGACGCTTTTCCGCTTGCGCTTTTCTTGCTTTGTTGCGTTTACGATATACAAAAAGCAAGAGAATATGCGATGAAGCAAAAAGAAACAGACCGTTGGATCGGTCTCTCTTTATAAGAACACCATTCTGGCCTTGAAGTTCGCTCATAATTCCCGGCTTATGCCAAAAGACAGGTTTTGGTTTCCAGAACTCGCCATCCGGTTCAACGTCATTTCCGAAAAAAGGTCGAGTCTGCAACTAGCGACCTCCAAGAAGCAACAAGCCGATGCTGTGCGTGGGGATGAAGCAGCGCTGGCTGGCCATGGCAGTGCTGGCAATTGCGCTGGTGGCCATGGAGACGACGTCCGTGGAATGCAATACCACGGACGCAGTGTCATCCTGGAGCGACTCCGGGTCCGACGACGACAGCACCGATGGAGTTGACGAGTCTCAAGACGATTCCGGCGACATCGACGCAGACGACACCGATGCTGCCGCGACTTCGAGTCCAGATGGCGGTGAAGGACCGATGTTCGGCACCCTGGATATCGGAGACGGGGAGCCTCCAGCGACGGGCGGCTGCTTTGAAGACTCCAGGTGGTGCTCGCCCCTGAACGCAGTTCAAGTGCGCGACCCGAACAACAACTGCGATTTCCCATACTGCCCGTCGCCTTAGCGCGCGTGCACTTGAACTGCCCCTACGGCGTTTGACGAGCGGCAGACTGCTGGTCGGACGACAGATTCATGGCAGCTTCCAACCAGCGCTCGAGCCTTCTACAGACGACGAAGCAGCACGAAACCAACCTCGCATTGCCGAATGGCATACATCCTCCCAATATATCATGCATTTTACCCGAAAGCACGCGTACCACTTCTCCTCTTCGTCTTGTGCTTGTGCGGCGCTTAGTGCGCTGGCTGGGCCAGCGCCTGAAGCTTCTTGTCCTGGTTAATGAGATCAATGGTGTTGTCGCTGATGACGGCGTCGATCCCACGGCTCTTTTGCAGCTGCACGCTTTCGTGGCTCGTGTTCTGATCGCCCCATGTCATGAGCACAGCTTGCATGTTCTTCTTCACGAAGGGTGCGAGCTCCGGCGTATCGAGGAACGCGTTGGAGTTCGACACGATGCCCTGCAGCTTCTCCATCTTCACGACGTCGACCGCGAATTGTAACGTCATGCGCGCGTCAAACGCATGCGGCGCCATGGAGCCGAACGTCAGGAACAGCACCGGGTACTTCGCTTGCTTGGCGCGCAAGAGAATGCAGATGCTCGGGTCGAAACACGAGAAGAAGATGCGACGCGAGCCGGCGTGGTCGAAAACGCACTGGAGAATCCTGTCGATGTATTCGTTCATGGCGAATTGCCAGGAGCTTCGCATTGTGGCACGGAAGAGGTTGTCCGGGTACTTGATCTCCACGTTCAGCCCCACTTCAGCTGGCACGTGCTTGAGGAGGTCTTCGAGTCGAGGAAAGAAATCCACGAGGTGGTCTTCCTCGCTCGTCTCTTCTGCATCTCGCGTGACTGCAGCCGGTGGCGGCGAGCAATTCTGCTTTTCGCCTCTCAGACGCGCCCAATGCTTCTTCACGCGCGTCCGTAGGACCTTGCCTTTGTTTCCTCCGTGTGGAACTGGCTCGGAATAAGACTGCGTGAGTTGGCGCATGGTCATATCATGGATGCCGATCTCGTACGTCTCTGGCTTGGTGCCGAACGCCGCCGCACGTTTGTCCTCGAGGCCGACATTCAGCAGGAAATCATGATAGATGACGGGCACGCGATCTTTCGTCAACTGAACGTCAAACTCCACGAAGTCTGCGCCGCTCCTTCCAGCCAAGATAAACGACGCAAGCGTGTTTTCGCGTGTGAGCGCGAGGCGGAACCCATTCACCTGATAGTACGAGCGCCCCATGCCTCGATGGCCGATGTTGAGTGGCGGCCTCTCGCGCCAATACGAGCGCCATACGTTCGCGAGATTGTTCTTGGGGTGAATGAATGGCTTCAAGACCTGGTACGTCAGTGTAATCTGGCCGATGATGCTGTGTCTGGCGTCGTTGCCACTCCCCGACGCGAAGATAGGGAGTGCCACATTCCCTTCCCCGTGCTTGCCAATCTGAGAAGGCACAAGGTACGCCGAGCCGAGAAGCTCCTTCTTGCTGTAAATCCCGGATTCGCTGTCCCGTTGGCAATCGTACACGTCCAGCGTCAAGCGACGAGTGAGTCCGCTACCAGCGCCACCGCTCCCGTCGACCATAACAGTGGGCACCTTCACGCGAAACACTTGGACGTGGGTTGCGTCAGTGTAGTGCACACTCTTTGCGTCCTTCTCAACCTCTGGCTTTGCGCTTTTTTCTTGTGTGAGTCCTTCGTCTGTGCTCTCCGTGCCTAACGGAAGAGATGGCTTGTGGTTTTCGCGAATATAGTGGTCGCGGATATCACCCACCTTGTCGTCTCCCAACACTGCAAGAAGAGTCTCGAAATCCAACACCTGGCAGGTCACCTCTTCTTTCGCCTTGAATGTAGCAGACTGCTTGGACCAGTGACTGAAAAGTCCCATCTCGTTGAAGAACGTCTCGTTGGAGAACGAGCCGAGGAGGTTCACACCGGTTGACGATTCTGGCCCGAATAACTCCACTTCACCCGACGCGACGTAGAAAACAGAGCGCTGCTGCTCTCCATAACTCAGCAAGGTTTCGCCCTTGGAGTAACTTCTTGTAGCAGCCTTGTCGGCAAGAAGATTACATTTGGACGGCTCGAGCAATCGGCTGAACGCCAACTTCGAAAGCCACGACGAAGTTTTTCCCGCCGATGTAAACCCTGTTCCGGCCGCATCTCTGCTTGGGTCGTTGTTCAGGTACCCTGAAACGTCGGCTCCAGCTTGTAGCTGCCATGCTTCTAGCAACTGACGCAGTTCCGTGGACTCCTTGTCCAGCAGTGCCGCGCTTTTTGACTCGACAGAAACGGATTCCCAACCAGCGACAGACCTGACACCGACGTGTTGCTTCTTCGGACTGGGGACGCTGTCATCCTGGGGTTTCGCTTGAGTGCTATCCTTCGCTAGCGCTTCATGGCGCATGTCAATGGCCACCGAATCGTGTTTTGCGTCATCGTTCAGCCACTGGATCGCTGGCTTGGTGGCATCGAAGCTCCCGATCCAAAGCTGCAGCTCTGACATGTTTGCGGCGGGGTTAAGCCACCCACTCTCGACGTATTGATGGAGATTCGCATCCAATGCATTGGCAATACCGTAAAACCCATCGTCATGCTGGAAGAGTGAGTGGGTATCCTCTGGTGCTTGCTTCTCGCCAGCCGATACCACGGAATCCTGCGTGAGCACTTCGAGCTCCGCAAATTGCAGCACACTTGACGCACTAGCGCATTGCAGCCGCACAAAGCGACCTACCACAGCTGCAGTAGGATCGACAGGGTCAGGGTTATCTCCCCCTCGCAGACTCTCGGGCTGCGTGAAGCTCAGCGTCTCAACGCGGGTGTCGAAGGACCTCTCGATCTCCGTTGCTCGCAGCGACGAAGAATTCAGCGCAGCCTTGGCTTGCGTGTCCGCTAGGGAGTTGGCATCCCGACTCAGAGGCTCCGTCGAAATGAACACCCAGAGCGGTGGCGCGGGGGACGCGGTAGACGATTTGGATGTGACCGGCGGTCGGCCCTCTGGGTGTCTCGATTGCTCATGGTATGTCATCGCTTTCCACAGGTGGATGCTGGAGATGGAGTATTCCTTGCCCAAATCCACTTCCCACCATGGATCCACCTCTTTGTTGGTGCGACAGCAACGCCACTCCTGGAATCCATTCGTGTTGCCGTTGTTCCCGAGCACCGCTTCGCGAGCACCTGGTGCCGGCATCCGCGACGACGCATACGTCGAGCTTTGGCACGATGGAGCGTTTCTGTGGTAAAACAAGCGACAATTGCGCACAAAATGTCACTGACATGTTGTCCAAACGTGAATCCACCTCGCTGCGCATGAACTTACAGTGCGACATTCGTGCCCTTTGCGATCGTGAGCGTCCGATCGCCAGGAAGCCCCTCCCATGATACCAATTCGAGCGTCCGCTTGTGCTTGACCACGTACTTGTACTCCAAAGGCGTATCGGGTGTGGCGAACACGACCGACACGAACCACTTGGCCTCTCCGTCCTCGCGGTTCATGATCTCCATGGGCACTGCAACGTAGCAGCAAGCGTTGGTTTTCCATGAAACTCGCAGCACCGCAAGCATCATTTCCATTCACTTCCGCACGCAAAACGCACCTGCTTTCTCCACGTCCCACGCGCCAAGCTCCGCCGCGCTGCCCAAGAGACACACCATGTGGTCGTCGTGCTCTTCCAGCAGCCGCACATAGAACTCCACCTCCACAGCGCCGTCCGTCCGTAGCTCCCCCATCTTGGCGCTTCTTCGATCGCACTCACTTCACTTGAGAAGGTGCCGGCGGATTGCGAAATGCGGGTGCTCGACGCGCGCGCGGGTGTCCGTCCCTCCACGGATCTGATCGTGCCCGCAAGATTCGTTAGATAGATGTTACCCCTGCTTTTAAGAACGCATTGAAGATGAGATGTGGGATGATGACACCGAATGTTTCGCCAACCACCTGTCGTTAGTGCCATTTTTTTCGTATTGCCCGGCCGTTTTATTTTCTTGCCGCAACGACCATCCACCAAGAAGCGCGCCATCTCTTTGGGTCATTGGGGAAAGTAATCAGCAGCATGCATTCTCGCCGTTACAGATGACAGAACCGGTTGCCTTCAGGCCTGGGCTGCATGTAGCGGGCGTTCAAAATATCGTCCAAGGAGCGCCTTTTGTCAAGCCAGCGTTCGTGGCATGCTGTCCTCGAACACATGCATGTAGCGATCAATGGGGGATTGGGCAGACGCTGCGGTGGCGGGCCAGTCCGCCACGCGTGTGTCGTTTCGACCTGGCACATGGACAAAGAGCTCATCGAACGAGCGCTGGCATCTCGCAGAGATTTTGTCGCCGCGCCTGTCACCACGTGTGGCGAAGACTGGTGCATAAACTACATTCTCTGCGTGTCTGCCGGGCCGCCATTCTACTGAGCTTTGCTGTTGCTTCTCCTCGTGCATCTGCAGCTTCAACGTCTGCCATTTCCCATCAGGACTCTAGGCGTCATCCGCGTCATCCAGATTGTGTTGATATCCAGCAGGCTTCATCCGCACAGACTGCGTCGTTAAGTACGTATTTGGTGATGCCACTCCCACACTAAGTTCGCGCCCGCTTCTTATTCGATTCCCACAATTCGTTGCCGTTTGGGAGAAGGATGGAAGCGCCAGCAAGTGGCGGCGATGCCGCGGTCCCCACGACGGCTTCGAGCGCTCCCAGGTCGTTGGGAAGGACCGTCGTGAAGGCCGAACTGCCTCTTCTCCCTACCACCGCGTCTTCAGCGCTCGAGCCGAGCCAATCGGAGTTGTCGCGCCTGTTTGTCGTGTGCGGGCGGGGCCGCAAGGTGGATGAGCTCCGCGCGCTCTTCGCGCCCTATGGGGCCATCAAGCACCTTCACCTGGCGCTGGACCGCAGCAAGAAGTCGCGCGTACGTTTGTGTGGCAAGCATCAATCCGTCGCTGTGTGTGTTGGGGTGTTTTGTACGCTGTATTGACGAAGATGGTGCTGTACGACAGGGCTTTGCGTTCTTGCAATACGAGGACCCAGCGAACGCGGCGGCCGCTATGAAGAACTTGGACCTCATGAAGCTGGACGACGGACACATTCTGAAGGTGGCGATCGGTTTTACCCCCTGTAAATGACGCTTATACCTGAATCGGATAACTTACTGTTTCAATTTCAGGTGACCATCGCCAAGGAGCGACCTGTAGGCACCAATGGCAAGTTGAAGCGGGGCCAGCACGCTCGACAAGACCCAGATGAGAAAGCGGAGGATGGAATTCATCGAGAAGACGATGGAGGCATGGACACACGGCTTCCGGGGAAGCGCCAGCGGTCCAGCCCTCCGGCTGCGGCACTTCCAGCAATGCCATGCCGCTTGGCTCCCTCCATTCCGCTGCAAACCCATCAATTAAAGGGATCCATTGCATCCCATTTCGCTGAAGTGGAGTCTATCAAACAGGAGCCACGGCAAGATACAGTGCCGATTGTGGGCGTCGTGCCCGATCGACTGGCTGATAAAACCCAGGCACCAGTGCGCTGGGTTTTAGATACTATGGTGATGATTGTGGAGCAGCAAGCGACATACGAAAAGAGTAGTGCTGAGCTCTTTGCTGATTATCAACACGTGGCAACTACTGCTAATCGAGACTCGGGTGAAAGCCTCTCCGTTGTTGTTCCAAGAGCTGCAGACGAATCGAGTGATGAATCAAGTACGGATCTGCTCACGTCCAGTATCGGATCGGTATCGTTGGCTTCAACTCCCATGGCGATGAAAGGCTCTCCACCCAATCTATCACTGCCCAGATTAGCTACAAGAGAAGCCGTGACACTCCCATCGGTCCGTAACGGGAAACAGCATTTACGCAGACGACGACAGAGTGTGGATGGCAGCGATTCGAGTACAGAAGACGGCTCAGATGGCAGTGGCATCCGGCGCAAACGCAGCAACACAACGACGTCGCCACCGCCAACGCTGAACCGCCGCACTCGAGGCGGCAATCTGCCGCCCTGGTCTCCGTCGCGAAAGTTCTCGGACCGAAGCGACATCAGCTTGTCCCCAGAGGCGCTAAAGGCGGAAGGGATCTCAAAGAAACAGTGCAAGCGCCAGTCGTCGGACCACAGCATCGAGGGAGCGTACCGCCTGGCGAAGCAGCAGGCGACGCACGTTAGTGGCGATCGAGATGGCAATGGTCCAGAACGACGGCCAGCACGTCCAGGTATCGCTGCAACAGACAGCAGCCTGAACGAACGTCATGACATTAAGCTGGAGCTGGAGTCTGCGCCGACACGCACCAAGCTCTTCTTCACGTCCACATACAAGGTACGCTACAATCTCCCAGCGAAATGTGGCAGTCCTCTATTAAAGCAAGTTTCTCTTTTTGGTGCAGTTCACATCGCAGGAGCTCGAAGCGATGTTTGCCGTGTATGGAGATTTCGAGTCAGTGGAGCTGGTCAAGAGCTTCGGTCGTGTGAGGACGATGGCGTACGTTCGCTATTCAACGGTAAGCGTTGTCAGTCATTCGTGACGGGCCTCGATTTGAGTTGTGTACATGCTGATGTGGGCTCTTCATTTGTTGTGTCGAATGCAGCCTACAACTGCGGCGTTTGTGGTTAAGTCTTTTCGAGAGGAGACCTCCCAGGGTGAGGACGACCCTGAAAAGGCCGAGTTCATGGCGGTACGTGATCTCTATATGGCGATTAGCGGGTGCTTGTTGGCAAATGAACTGATGCATTTCCCTCGTCGTTGTTATAGTTGTCGTTTGCTCATGAAGCAGGTGAGGCGCAGTCTCCTCCACATCAGCGAGCCAAAGTGGCAAAATTCTGCCTGGGAGACACATCGATTCCCACTCTCGGTTTGAATTCGAACTTTAAACCTGAGAGCGTCGCATTGGCGTCGGAACCGACGATACCGACGGCGGTGGCTACGGCTGGGAAGGAGCGACTTTGGATCCTACTCCTTTACGACCGATTCCTCGCGACGCATATGCTGTCGTCGGTGGTGCTATCGTACTCTGGAATGGAATTCATGGACATCAAGGTGGTCAAGAGCACCGGCGAGGCCCAAGGCGTGGCGTTTGTGAAGTTTGATAGCGAGCGAAACGCAACGCAGGCGGCACTGCAGCTCCACCAAATGGAGCTGCCTCTCGGCTCGGGCAAGTTTTTACAGGCGATTGTGATTTTGGCTCCGAGTTTGTTCACCACGACGCATGGCAACAACGCGATCGGCAACGACGAGCCGATGCGTCTCGACCGCACAGCAGGTGAGCGAGTGGTTTCCGGATCCTCGGAGGACGTTGATCTACGGACGGTGGAAGCACGGTTTGCTCATCTCATGCGGAACAACGAGCACCAGCAGACGAGGGAGGGATACACTTTCCCGCAGTACCCTCCGTTGCCTCCAGTCGGAGCGAGAGCGGGTGGCTTAGACCACCCACCGTTGTCAATGGCAGCCACTGCATACTCACCGCCAACGTCGGCTGGATATCACAGCCCCATGGGTTCACCCACAATCATGGAGTACTATCCGATGCAGCTGGTGGCGTATCCGCCACCTCCGCAGCAGCAGTTCCAGCCATACGCAACGTACGGAGCCTCGGGAAGTTATCAACAGCAGTCGCAACAACAGACTTTCGGAGCAGCAGTGCCGACGTGGATGGAACCAGCGGCTTACTATCCAAGCGGAGCGCCCCAATATCCGTTTTCCTACGCGCCAGAGCAGCAAATGGCGTATCCAGTCGCGCATGTCGACAATAATGGAGCTACCAGAGCAGTAGGAAGCGGCGGGGGTGGACATGGAGCTGCGCTGCCGTCCCGGCCGCGATCCACGCGGTCCTCGTCCGAGCAAATGGATGCTGAAGACGGCAACAGTAGCAGCAACAGCACGCTGGCGTCCCCATCCATCTACGTGGCGACCAGTCAGCCACTAGAGTTGGTGAAGCTGGTCACCGCTCTCCATGATTGCCCTGGGGTGGTGGCGTTCACGAAAGACACTGCCGCTGCAGCTGACGCGACCGCATACATTGTGGACTTTGGGAAGGAGGTGCAGGCCCTCGAGGCGGCCCGCAAACTGGATGGCTCACTGTGCGACGGTCAGAAATTGCGTGTGGCGACGTCCACATCCACAAGACAGCGCGGAGGTGGCGGTGGCGGCAAAAGCCGCGCAGGATCCGGACGACGAAAGAGACAGCGCGTTGACCCACGTAGTCGCAAGTGATTCGGGCGCAAGGTGCTTGTTAATGTGTTATTTGTTGGCATGCCGCTAACTATTCCTCTTTGGTCTCACCAACGGAGCTGACAACTGCTGGACCAGCTCGTTTCTCCTTCGCATTGCTTCCTCTTGTGCCGTCAGAGTGTGCTGAAGTCGCGGGTTGGGAAGACCGCAGGCGCCACAAGAGTCCAAAGGAACAGTCCGGACGCCACCCATTGCGAGATCGCCTTCACCCACATGGTCACCGTCTCGTCGTCTTTGGACGAGGATCTGCTCCATCAGCGGATATGACCAAACCAATCAACAGCACAACGTGAGCGTGAGCACCAAAAGTATAGAAGACCCTGACTCCGAACAGGCATCGTACCCGTTGGGACTCCCCCAGTTGGTGAGCACCATCGCCAAGTACAGTGAGGCCAGCACCATGAGCACATGGAACTGATACTCGGGCACCACCGCCGTCTCTTGCCGGGCTTCCTCCGCCAAGCGCTTGCGAGTTATCCCGATGCTGGCCAAGTCCTCGTCTCCTTCGTCTCCAGCTTCTTCGGGCTCTCTTTCCGGCGATGCCGAGCCGAAAAAAGACGTACTGGTCGCAGATGTGCGCCAGCTTGTCCATGTGATGGTGAAGGCGGCGACGAGGGCGTTCGCGACCACGCCGGACTGCAGTTGCTGTTGTTGCTGAGTCGAGAGGTCGAACAACGTGCAGGTCGCGTCTGGATTCGCGCGAACCGTTTGGTAGCACAAGAACACGAGATAGAGCGAGACGGCAGTCGACGGGAGGAGCCCCATGTTCACCCACGACAGCACTGCAAGCAGCACATGCAGAACCAATGTTAGACAGCAAGCGGAGTGGAGATGAAGCTGAGATTTGAAGCGACAGTACCGCTCAAGACCGTGAGGACGACGACAGAGACCAGCGTGAGCGAGACGAACGTCACATTGAGGTCGCAGGCCGCGTAGTACACGTACATCAACACAATTCCCGCTATTGTCAATGCCGTGCAGACGAAGACCAAGGCCAGATACGCCGCCTCCCTGGACACGTTTCCACTGAAGGTGAGCCTGCTTTCCAGTGCACGGAAGACCCTCACATCGTCACGTACCATAGCGTCTTTGCCCCGTTCTCTTGTGTCGAGTCGAAGCTCTCACTTAGCAGAGCTTGGCGCGCATCGTCGTCACGATCGGCCTCGTCCATCTTGTCCAGGATGACATCCCGGAGGTTGTCTACAACAGGTCGTAAAGCCAAAGACATCGGGTCAGAGCATGCAAATAAAGACCAAATGAAAGTGATAAAGTGCCTCTACACCTTACAGGTGGAGTCGAGGATGATGATGATCTGGAGGATGATGAAGAGGGCCGACGCGACGCGCGCGAGGTCCACGTAGCCGTCAAAGAAGTCTGTGAAGCAAGACCAAATGAGTCGTAACGCCGTTTCTGAAGACCTGCATCTGCTCTCGTTGACGTACTATTGGGGATGAAAAGCGACGCGAAGAGCATGCCCGCATACAACGGCAGCTGGAACATCAGCATGCAGCACACATTCTCGCATCCACGTGCCGCGATGCAGCTCAGTAGAGTAGTCAGCACGAAGAAGCAGCACAAGCTGAAGCTGATCCTGTTCATTTACACACCGTTATACCCAGACGTGCTAATAACCGGCACTCGATGAGCACATGTGTTGTACCTGTAGACCAACTGGTTTCCGGCGCAGTAGCTGGCGTGCTGGGCGCCCTCGCACTCGGCGAAGGCGCTAAAATACAAGAGGACTCCTGAGTTTGGTTCAAATGGCAGGAGGAAGACAAGCAAGACGTTAGCTTCGCTGACATTTGGGCCGCGCCGACGGGGTCTGTACGGTGAGAGAGAAACAGGCACTTGGCTCCGTACGCTCGCCAAAGGCACGGAGCAATCCGGCGGCCGTGGCGCTCACGAAGAAGAGCGCGACGTAGCCCAAGCGAGTCATTCTCAGCTTCTCAATCAATTGTCGAAGGAAAACTGAGAGCCAGAATTTTGAGTGGGTATGGTTATCCGATTAAATATACGAACGGTGCTTCGAATAAGAAATAATTGGAATGTATGCATCTCGATGAAGTATCCATGCTATGCATGCACTTCAACACGAATGGCTTCCTGGCTTACTGATACATCTGCATTTGCGTGGGCGGCACGATGAGGTCCTCGTTGATGGGAGCGGCTAGATATTGCTTGAGCAGGTTCTTGAGCTCCGCGTTCTGCGCCTTCATGGCCGTGACGTCGTCGATGAGCTCTTTGCGTCGCAGGAGCGCCGTGTTGTAGTGCGTCAGCCCCTTCTCCAACGTGGCCATGACGCGGATCTTCCCCGCCGGGAACACTTTCACGATGGTGTTCCAGTATTCCTTCTCCGCTTTCCGAGCTTTGGCCTTGATCGCTGCCGAGTTGCTCCCCTTCGAACCACTTTTGCCCGCCTCTCCCTCTTTGCTGTTCGACCGGCGAAGGGCCCGAGAGGTGGTGGCTGCCCGCTTCTGCTCGGCCATTTCCTGAGATGCCGGATAGCAACAAGGCACCAAATACGAGTGAGCAATGGGGGATATGAATACCAGTTCCTCATTGCGAAGTGCCATTTGCAGGAATGAGCCACGAACCTCGACGAAGCGCTTGATGACGCGGATGACGTCCTCAGGCCCCACCACCAGTCCCCATGAGGATGCGAATCGCTTTGTCTCGGATCCGGAAGTGTCTCCACCGGAAGCTTCGCTCTCCTTGTTGTTGCCACCGATGTGGGACTCCACTGGCACCTCCTGACGCGGATCTTCGAAGAAATAGCCCATGAGCCGCTCCATATCCTCTTCGTTGTCCACTCCGAGCGTGCGCATGATCATGTCAGCCTTCACCAGCTCAGCTTCGTCATCGGGAAGGTTCTCCAGAGCCTGCTGCACGCTGCCGTTGACCAGGAACCCAGCCTCAGAAGCGAGCATCTTCAGCATGTACTTGAGTTTGGCTCCCGAGATCTTCCTCACGGGCGGCGTGTAGGCTTGAACAGACTCGTCGTCGCCATAGTCTTGATCCCCGCTAGCTTCGTCTCCGTTGTTCTCTCTCATGCTGGTGCCCCTGACGCTGGAGGCATTCTCGTTTGCTGTGACTGATGACGTCAGCGCATTATCGAGCTGCTTCTGGGGGTTTGTGGCATCACCTGCGCTGGCCGCCTGGCTAAACGTTCGGATCGATTGCGCCGGTGGCCGCCAGACGAGACCGAGCTGCTGTTCATGGATGATACGGTCGGCGTCCAGCAACTTCTCGATCTTGCGCATGGCTTCCTCTTCGTGCATTTGTCGGACTTCGTCAAACTTGTTGCTGTCACTGGCCTCGAAGTGCGCGTACTTCTTCTGCAAATCGCGGTATTGCTTCGTGAGTCGTCGGTATTCCTCCGTGAGCTCCTGATTCAGATGTCTGTCCCGTGAGTCCGTCTGATTGTACTTGGTGGTGAGTGTGCCCAGCGCATCTTTGAGACGCGCTAGCTTACGCTTCTGCTGGCTCAACGTGGCCGAGTTTTCCATGTCGCGCTCTGTGAGTACGCGGTAGTTGTACTCGAGCTTCTCCGTGTTGAGCTGGTAAGTGGCTCGCATCTCCTCGAGCTGCTGCTCCAGCGTTTGGATGTTGGTTTCCAGCTTGATTTTGAGCTCAGTGTAATCTTCCGCATCGCGCACTCTCAGGTCCTCAATCTCCTTCAAGTACTGCTCGTCGCGGGTCTGTTTGGCTTCCATGTAAATCATCTCCATCTCCCGGCGACGCTCGAAAAGCGAGTCGATCTCAAGTTTGTTGTTCGCGATGAGTTCATCGCGTTCCTTGAGGAAGGCGTCCTCCATCTGCTCCAGCTCCAGCTCGTACTCGTCTTGCATCTCGCGATACTGTTGACTCATCCGGTCGACGAGTTTCTCCACCTCCTCGGCCTGCACCTTGAGAGATGTGACGTACTCTTCGTCCTTGGCCTTGAGCTGATTCTGGAATTCGTGGATCACAGTGTCTTTAGATGCCAGAATCCCCGCACACGCGCGATTCTGCGCCTCCAGTTCGTTGTGCAGCTCCTGGGGCATACTGAACTCGAACAGATCGGACCAGCGCATCTCCACTGCGGCGTTCTTGGCGCCGCTTTCGATGGCTTCTTGCTGCAGTTTTTCCACACGCTGGTGCCGACGCTCCTCCTCCTTGATGCGACGTCGATTCTCAGTGTCGTCGGCCTCCACCCGCACACTCGTGACGTGTCGGATGCCCGCTAGTTTCCGGCGGTCGAGCTGGTTGAGACTGTCGGCCACCTGCTGCTGGCCGCGACTCATGCGCTGCGCCTCCGCCACCTGCTGCTGCTTCTTGCGCGTGGCGTCATCTTTGGACGCATTGCGCGCCTCAAGTCGCTGTCGCCGCACGTTGACGCGCGCGTCTCGGTCATTCACGTCCGTCCCCGAGTCCAGATGGCCCTTTGAGGAGGGGGCGGCCGGTGACGACGAGTCCATAGCTTCCTCTTCGATGCTGTGGGGTTGGTGGCGAAATATAGACTGTCATGCAGTGCTGATGCGCCGAACGACACCGGTATACTCGCTTAATTATCCGCGGTGAAGTGAAGCGCAATACCAAATGGATAATTCAGCAAGACGCGGATCACTCGATTGAGTAGTCACGTTGCTGTCCGTTTCCGCCTGCTGCGCACTTCAACATCTCCGTTTTTCATGTGACCCACGTAACACTAGGTTCGTGACTATTTTGCCTACTATCGTATTGGATGGACACTAAATTCGGTCGAGTGCTTCGTCGCACTCTGCATTCCCCAAGAGCTCCGCGATGGAGGACCTCGACGAGCACGCCGCGGCTGCGGGCAGCCACGCGCCTAAGAACGGCCAGCAGATGCTGTCGCACCTGTTGGCCATCGCCTACCACGTGCTGGAGGAGACCAAGTACATGAACCTGAAGCCGCCGCTTCGCCCGACGTCCAAGCTGTTCGCCCCGGACGCGCAGGTCCCTGGCTCGCCTTTGCAGTCCCCCGGAGGCGCCGATTCGCCGCAGGATGACACCCATGCCGATATGAACGGCCTGGCTGCGGGTTTTGCAGGGAGTCACGCGCATCCTGGAGGTGCAGGCCATCCGGTTGTGATCCCATACTCGCCCGAGGAGATCCAGGACACATACACGAAGATTTTGGCGCTCAAGAACCAGTACGTCAAAGTCAGTACTGAGTTGATGGAGACCATGAAGGAGACAGGAAAGAAGAGCACGACGGAGCAGGCTGATAAGGTATGCAAATGGTTCGATTGGGTAGCTGTGGCCTTCTTGACCGTGTAATTTTGACTCCGTGTCGTTCTATATGATGGTACGCAGGACACGATGGCGAAGCTCATCCAGCGACGGAATCACTTGCGCAACGCACGTTATGCTGCACTCACTTTATTCCTTCCCCACCAGCGTCACCACTAATGGATCTGCTGTTGTGTACATGTTGGGGCGTTGCATTGGAGCAGGAGGCGTACGAGAAAAATCTGGTGATGAAGGGACTCATCGAACGCCTGCGCGATCTCCAGCATTCCATCCGGATAATGAAGGGCGGCACCGCCTACCCACCCAGCGTTGTGATGGAGAGCGTCTAGATGGTGGAGGTTCATGGCCAGTGGGGCGTATCGTTTGCTTTTCCTCATTTCAAATCCCATGCTACTCTCGCTCAAGCCAAACAACAAAGCAAGAGATTTGAAATGAATTGCTATCAAAAAATACCGTCTATGACTAGCAGGTGGGGTGCACCCTTGACACTACTAGGCTTCCTCATCAGCTCCTTCGCGCAAAGCACCCACCTATCTCTCCCGTACGCAAACCTTGCACTACTGCTGAGCTTTCGCCTTCTTCTGCTTCCTCTTCTTGTTCTTCTTCTGGTTCTTGGTGGCGTTGCTGTTCTCAGCAGCTTTACGTTTCTTCGAGGTCGCATCCTCATCAGCCTGCTCTTTGCCCTCGACTTCACCATCAAGTTCAACCACCACACGCGGAGCGCCGACAGACGACGCAGCCTTCTTCCCCGCGACCTTCTTGCTCTTCTTGCTCTTTAAAATAGCAGCGTCCTTCTTGTCATCAGCAGCCTCGAGCTTGTCGCTGGCGACGCACGCTGAGAGGCAGGTAACGCGCGGCTTCGTGAGCAGCACGGTCGAGGCCATCGGCTCCACCGCTGTGTTCGCTTCTTCGGGTGCTGCATCGTCCAAAGTGAAGGAGGCGAAATCCCAGACCTGGAAGGCGCCGTCGGACGTCGCCAGCACGATCCACGGCAGTTCGTCCTCGCCGTGGGGGTACACGACCTGCATGCATCGAATGCGCGATGTGATATCTTTATGCCCCACCTTCCCAACCAGCCTACACGACAACATGGCGGCAACGTTAGCTCGATCCTCTACTCGAACGCACAAAAGGATTCGCTGGGTCGAACCGATAACAACACAACCAGCAGAGCACGTACGTTCCGTCAGCCTTCCAGATATAAATAAGCTTGTCATCTCCACCGCAGACCACGTATTCATCGGTGGCGAACACGGCGCAGTGGATCTTCTTCGAGTGCTCCAGCGTTCCCATCAGCTATGGAGAAGCAGCACACGCAACAAGAATGAGGACTCGGAGCCAGACGAATGGTCCTTCAGCTATTTGCAACGGACTGCGTACCTCTGCGTTGATATTGAACACGGACACGTCCTTGCCGAAGCCCAACGCGTACCGAGAGCCCTTCTGCGAGATCATCACCAGCTCCGCCTCCTTTTCCAGTCGACGGATGAAGGCAATGCGACCTTTCACCAGGTTCCACATACGCAGCGTGCGGTCGCGTGCAACCGAGAAGCACATCTTTCCGCTTGGATGCACTGCGATCGAGTTGATCTCACCCCTGTTGAAAGAAGGTGACGCCGCCAGCAACCGTTAGAAAATGATCTCACCGACAAAGTGGAACCTTGCCAGAGCGGGCGCTTACTTGTGACCGCCGAGGATGTGCAGGCAGTTCCAATCCGACGTCCGCCAGATGCAGATGGAGTTGTCGGCACTGCCGCTGAGCACGTGGCTCTGTCCGAAGAACTCGAGGCTCGTGATGGCGCCGTGCTGCTCCATGAGACTGCCCACCTCCACGCGCTTGTCCACGTTGTAAATCCTGTAGATCACAGTTCCACACATACAGCTCATTAGCACCGTGCGTGCTTTGCGGTCATTGCCAGCTGCGCGCCTGCCAGCCAAACGTACTTGATCATCTCGTCGTTGCCGCCCGAGAGCAGCGTCTTGCCCTGCTTGGCCGCCATCAGCGCCACGCTCTTGATGCACTCCGCGTGCGCCGCGTAGCCGAACGTGAGCTTCATCTTGGTGGCCGCACCCGTGGCTACCGTGGGGCACTCCCACCCGTATAGCAAGCCTTCATACGTCCCTGCCACGATGCGGATCATCCTGTCTTCCGTCCTTGACTGTGTGCCAATCGCCGCTGGTTGACTTGCTGGTTGGCAGAGCGGCCAAAATGACTGGTTTCCCCGTTTAAGTGCGATTCGGTGGCATAAAGGTGACATAATCTGAAACTGGTGACAGGTCGGTGGTGTTAGTCAAGTGAAATGTGTGACGTGTGAGACAACTATTTTGGGGACGAACCCTCATCGCATGAACCAACCCCATGGGATCATGCAGCGCCATAGCCAAGAGAATAAGGAGTGCCTCTGGCAACCGAGCTACTGGCTGAGGCGTTCGGCGGTGGTTTCTTGAGCTGGAGCGTCAATGCGGAGACGGGAGAGGGAGTGCATCGCGCAGGCCAACTCCTTTCACTTGAAGACACGACGCGGACGAAGCAAGCAACGCGAGATAACTCGCAGCACTCGAAGTGACCAAGAAACACCATTAACGACTACATGGAGATGGAGTTGAGCGTATTGGTTCCGCAGCATGAGGAACGCGGCGCTGATCTGACGTCGCCGATGGGCGGCAAGCACCAGCGCAGCCTGTCGCTGTCGGCCAAGTGGGCGAGCGACAAGTCCATGGCGCTCGAGTACCTCCACCGCCAGCATGTGAGCAGCATCAATCGTTTGTGGATGCCTTGGAAATTGCATATACTGACGATCGTGGCTTGTGTGGACAGGACGTGATGGCGTGGATCGAGAACGTCTTGCAGCGCGAGCTACCGACCACGGACCTGTTCGAGGCGCTCAAGTCGGGGGTGGTGCTTCGCGAGACGGTAACTGATAGAGATTGGAGCATACACTGCGACCAATTCTAGTCTCTAACGAACTCTTTATGACACGGTGCGCCTGTGCAATGTGTACATGCAGATGGAGACGCTGTTCCCCGATATCTCCAACTGCATGTCGCCAATCAGTCGCAACTACACGAAGCGGATGGCGCCGTGGAAGGAACGGGAGAACATCTCCGTGTTCCTGAGGCAGTGCAAGTCGTACGTATTCGCTATTTACCTGGCCGACCTGGTGGAAGTGCTAATAAATGACGTGGCATGTGCTCAGCATCGGGATGAACGACTTGTCGTTGTTTTGCACGGACGACCTGTACGAAGGCACCAACATGGTGCAGGTACGACCTATCGTAAATCCGAGGATCTTGACATATCGGCTGTTGTTAATCTGACTCCAATGCATTTCGTTCTTTGTATCCGTAGGTGCTCTTCTGTGTGCAACACTTCATGCTGTTCTCGGAGGAGCACGCAGCCCACGACTTCAAGCCGGTCGACAAGAGTCAGCCGGCCGAGTTTTCCAACCAAGAGGTACGAAATGTGCCGTTGCGCTTGCGTTCCCTGCCGTAAAAATTGTATCCAACATAACGCGGCTATGACTGGTGATCTGGCCATTGCTGTAGCTGGAGATGGCGCTGTCGAAGATCGAAATGGCTGGAGTGGACGCCAAGGCCTTGAAGGGTTTGATGGCGGGTAGTAATTCCACGTTGCCTCCAGAGAAATCCACAGCTAAAGTGAAAGCCACGACAATTGATGAGGAGAAGGTGGTGAAGTCCATCACTCCGTCGGATAACAAGGAACAAGAAGCAAGCGAACCTGCAGCGAACGACGAGTCCGCTGAACAGCAACCCCAGCTTGAGCTGAAGACTGAGGTATGCAACCAGATACTGGAGGACAAGGACTGTGAGGAAGTTCCTGAACTCGACGCTACCGCTACCCCCGAACAGGAGTCTGGAAGCGATGCAGACGGCGATGAAGACACCGTCGAGCGCGAGAGCACTCCCACGGTTACTGAAGAGCAATCTGTTGTCGAAACGACTGCCATTGACGCCCCAATCGTTGAGGACGAAGCTGCAGTGACAGTCATCACGCAGATGCTCTCGGACATGGCGGCTGCGATCGAAGAAGCTAAAAAAGAGGAGCACTGGAAGGCACTAGCAGTGGCAACACCTCCTTCGCCAGCGGTAGATGACGAGCCAAGAGTCGAAGCTGACGCTCCGTTGGCGACGGATCTCACGATTGCTGAGGTTGCTGTGGATCACACGGACGTCGAGGTGGAGACCAAGGGTGAAGTCACTGAGGAAACCAAACCAGAAGCCACCGCGCCCGACTCAACTGATGGACCCGCAGAAGCAGCGGATACAAAGGAAGAGGCCACCATTCAGCCGGCGATGACGACCTCCAGACAGGCAGTCAAGCGCACTCATGCCAAGGTAATTCGCTCTCCAACGTGATATTTGGTGTTTCTTTTGCAGTGTCTTACCTGCTTTTACCTGTAGACTCCGGAACCCACGAACGAGGAGCTCGCAGCGAAGGACATGTCCAGGTGCACTTGCGGCAAGATCTGCACTATCATGTAGGCTTGAACTACATGTAGAATCAGTAGGCTTGAACTAGCATCGCGGACTTCGTTGTTAACGAAGGATGAGATCAGTCGTACCTTTTTCAGATTAAGCTTTTCGGTATCAATGAAAGCACTACCTCGCCAAACAATGACGTAGTGGAGCAGCCTGAATTGAGCCAGAGCCTATTCACCGCAGCACACGAGCGCATCGCCCGTGATCTCAATGCACGGCGTCTCGTTCTGCTTGAACGAGATCATGAGGCTTTTGAACTCCTCAAAGTCCGAACAGCTCAGCAGCACGTCGATCACGTCCAGTGGGATCTCGTCTACGCGTACCCAGCACCACAAAACGGATGAGGTCCAACAACATGGCGGCCCTTCACTTACAGGCTGGGTTTCTCTACCTTCGTGCTCTTGGATTTGCAGACACAACTCGTCCATCGAGAAATACTGCGATGTGGGGGAGGAAACACACAAACCAGAGCAGTCAGAAGTGCGTTGAGGTGGGGTTCGCCCACCTCCTGATGTGGTTGGTAACCTGTACCTCGAGTTTTTCCTGCAGACGCTGCTCCAAGAAGGCTTCTGCGAAACACCATTCAGGCAGAAGACATGTCAGGTAGGATCACCATAGTCAGCCAACGCTTCCTCCGAGGGAGCCAGCCACGTACCGATCAGCGTCGTGTACTGCCGGAAGATGTCCGTGTAGATGAGTTTGTTCTCCGCGACGTTCTCGAAGATCTCTATTCGAGATACAGCACCCCATACAACAGTGAGGTTGCAATCCTCAGGAGCACGAGAAAGCACCGAAGCTCGCACTTTACCGCAGTTGTTGCGACAGAAATCGCTCTGCAAGTCCACGAACTGCGGGTCGATCAAGATATCCTGGAGCACGCCGATCATCTCATCGAACTTGGCCTCCTGTGATTCGTGACCGGGCAGATGTCAAGCAATAGATCATGTGAAGTCGAAGGCAGAGAACTCAATGAATCCAGTGGCTGCGGGCTCACTCACCTCCGTGTTCTCCTCGCCCACGTCGTTGCTGAAGATCTCCTCGTCTTCGAAGCGTCCGACGTCCGTCACTTCCGGCTGGTCAAAGGTCTCATCTGAACCACACAAATGCCATAAGGAGGCGGGTGAGCTCCCTCCTCTACCTAGGATACAGGCGCTTGAACGCGCAGAAGGCGACAACAGCCACACCTGTCGTCGACATGGCTCACTGGCTGGATAGATGGGAGTTCGATGGAGCTTGAAAGCGAATGTCTAGCCTTGTAAAAATCGATTCACTCGAAGGGAGGCGGATCTTGAAGGGCCGCAGACGGAAGAACGCAGGCATTTTACAGGCGGAAAACACGAATAACTCGGGCGGGGCGCCTGCACAACCAAGCCATTTTGGCGGTGAAACCACCAACGGACTGGATGATCCCCCAAAGCAGCGGCTGAAACGTATTCAGCGAACGCTGTTGGCTGGAATAGCACGTGGCTGTCGCTCTGAGAGGTAATTCCCTGCAGGATTTCGTGGCTTGAGGAACCGCAGCCAAAGCTCGCTGCTGGTTGAAGCGGCGAAGAAGCTGCAGCTGGCGGTGGTGCTTCGAGTTCAGAGCTCTGGAGTCAGCAGCGCACATCTGGTTTGATACATGTTCAGCATGGCGACGTTCCATGAAGTGACTCATTGATAACCTGCCGTATTGCATTTGTAGAATATTTAAACCTTGAATTAAGTTTGACAGTATAATGGGTTGACGAATAGAAAATTGAGACAGTGGCGAAACCGACCTGTCGTCCAATCGTCGTGGTGACCGCGGCAGAAAATTGTAGAAGCCGCAAAAATACATTTGGCGCCTTCCACAAGCCAACACTTCCAGCTGAACTTACGTGACGAAGCACTTTCGCGGAGGAGGATCAAGCGAGTGAATCATGCTCGCAGAGGCAAACGTTTGTACGGGTATCAATGCACCAATGCAGTAACCTGATTCACGGATGGCTCTCGCTGCTGTTCCTCAAAGCAGGCACAGTAATCGTTGGCTTGAAGGATGTCAGACCATCCTACTGTTCTTCTGCGTGTGGAACCCACAACGAAGCCAAGCAATCGCAGCCTCGATCAGTATCGTGTTTGACAGATCCGTCAGTAAAACCTCGTTGCATGGAGGTTCAGCAGGAAGGTTTTATTCTCGCCATTCTCTTTTTTAGCTCCTTGAGAGACTGACCCACTCTGGGCGACAAGCTCAATAGCGAGCGCTAAAGCGATTTGACCTGCGCGGCGCGACGGCTTCGGAAGCTTCTGCCGCCCTCTCGTCACTCCCGCGCGGCCCTCAAGCGCGGCTTCCTCTCGGCCTCCGACTTGGCTTTGCGCTGGCCCGCTCTAGCTCGTGTACCATGCGGAAGAACGGGTGGGAGGCGCCGTTCCACGTGCTGCAACTGGCCACATGGGTCGTGTTCCCGGCCGTGATGGCGCTCTTCTTCGCGTTCTACACGCCCATCCTGGAGAAGACGGCCGCCTACGTGCTCAGCATCGTGTATGCCGCCGCCTGCCTGTTCACAGTGGTGTCTGTGGCCGTCTGCACGGGCACGGACCCCTCGGACGACTGCATCCTGCGCCCGTCGGTACGTTCAGCAGCACGAAACGAGGAGGTGCCTCTCATCTGCTACTGCTAAGTTTATGCGTTTTGGACTAATAATCTGATGGTTTGACGCTGCAGACGATGGCTGACGTGCGGGAATCGCGGCCAGAGAACCGCGTGTACTGCAACGTCTGCATGAAATACGTGTACGTCTTGTGCTTCTTGTTGGCATGGTCTCCGCTCAGTGATTCGGCTTCTGACTTTGTTCTGATATTGCTTCTGCTCAACAGAAACAACCAGAGTCGACACTGCCGACTGTGCGATAAGTGTGTGGACGTGTTCGACCACCACTGCAAGTGGCTGAACAACTGCGTGGGCAAAAAGAACTACCGCTACTTCCTGGGCTCCGTGGTGGGAGCCTCCATCTTCCTGGCGGTGCAGATCGCCGTGGGCATCTACCTGGTCGTGCAATGCTACGTGAACGAAGACGCCATCCGCGCGAATTCAGCCACCAGCTACGGCTGTTCGACTGAGAAAGACGGCACCACGGGCCTCTGCGTGTACGGAGGCTACCGGATCTCGCTGGTCGCTCTGCGCGCCATCCACATCGTGCTTCTGGCATTTCTCGGCCCGTGGCTGTTCATGATCGGGCAGCTCGCGCTCTTCCACTTCCATTTGTGTACGTTAACGGCAGTGCTCGGACTCCAGCCTTCAACAAGCGTACTGACCTCTGTATGTGCTGTGTATGGACAGGCATGGAGCACATCACTACATACGACTACATTGTCCGCCAACGCAAGCGCAAGAACGCGCAGGACCGGCAGAATCTCGTACGTGTTCATCCGATAGACTCCGCACGGGAGTCTGATCCGCAAGAATCACAGCTTTAGACGGAGCTACCTCCGCTCATTCTCCGATATTTATAGACGTTGACCTGGTGTGTATTTCTTATCGCTTTGCTTGATGCTGTTGTATAGATTCGCGTGCCGTGGTGGAAGCGCATGTGCGGTCAGAACCCACGCCCGAATGTCGGACACGAGAACTCCAAGCCAAGCGTCAACCAGACGAGCGACTCGCGGCTCTCGGAGAGCATACGGAGCGAGGAAGAAGAGCTGGCGGCCATCGAAGCCGAAGTGGACGACAGTCTGGAGGTGCTCAGCAACCAGAGCGGCGAGATCCGCGAGCGCGACAGCAGTCGGCGCAGCAGCAGCAGCTCTTATCGGCAACGGAAGAGCAGCAATGGGCCGCCGCGGGGCTTCGGTCTCCATGTCAATCTGGGCCAACGATCCATGGGAAACCGCGCCGCTGCAGAGGGATTGTACACTCCAAACTCAGAAAACGGCGAGTCCGGCTACTTGGCGGCGCCGTACACTCCAGGCACGCCCGAGACGCCGCAGTCCCCGCGCTCCGACGCTGGCAGTGCATATTTTTCCAGCTCGCAAGGCGACGAACATGAAGCGCAGGAACCCATTGACCCCGGGAGCCAGCCTCTCCCAGCGTACCGAGTGTCCAGCAACTCGTCCATGGTCATGTACGGCCGTCCACCCGCGGATCTGGCTGGTAACCACATTGTATGAGCGCGCAAACCTAATCGAAGTATCATTTGGGGGGTATTTCATCCTCATTCGTTCAACCAAGAGTGACGAAGGGAGTCGATACTGTGGGAGAATGCAATCGCCAAAGCCGATGCCAGGACGGTCGTAGTTCGGACTGGCTGGAGAAGGAAGGAGCTTGGGCAGGAGACCACTCGTATTTATGACGCACACGTCCAGCTCCGTTCCATTCGCACACTCGGAACCCCACCAATTGCTCGCGCACCAACATGATTTTGCTTCGAACGAAGAATAGCGTGTTAAAAATGGGAGCAATGAAAGATCAAAAGATCAAAAGCGGCCGAGCGAGTCTGTTGCGCTCTGGCAACTGACGCGTGCACGGCTTACCGACGAACTGGAGCCGTAATTCTTCTACGCTTCGCACACCGCCGCCACCTGGAAGAGCTTGGCCCCCGCATCGGCGCCAATGTCCACGTGCAGCACGTCCACGATGCCGCTCACACTGGGCGTGTACAGCGTCTTCCCCAGCGGTCCACTCTCGCCCGAGTGCTCCACCTCCAGCGAGTACAGCGCCGCGACGGCCGTCCACGAGCCCATGTCGTACTCGTGCTCCTCGATCGTGGCCTCCGCTTGCGGCGCCAGCTCGCGCGTCTCGCTGATCTTCGCCTTGCCCGCGGCCTCCATCTCGTCCGATCCGAACCACGCCGTCACCTTCACCGAGTGCGTCGTCGAGTTCTTGAGCGCCACGGCCTTCGCGTAGCGGGGGGCGGGAGCCATTCTTCTCTTGCCTGTTGGTTTGTTGCGCTTCAACTTGAGGCTTCCGATGCTTTTGTGGGAGTGACAGGCAAGAATGAAAGAGGACGCGGATGGTGTGGTGTACATACTTCAAATCAGATGCGAGTGTCCTGCGCCGAACTGTCACTGATGGGGAAAGTTGGGCGGGCACAAAGATTGAATGTTGGGTTTGAACAATTAGGTCAATTGAGCCCGGACGTGGAAAAACGGAATGTTTGCGACACCCACTCTGATTTTTGCCTTGATGCAGCCAACCTTAAGCTAGGCAACCAGCCCTAAACGAGGGTAAACTAGGACCATCAGCCGTGTGGTCGCCGTTGTTTCCGCCTCAAGACAGAGGAAACGCGCAGCCAAGCAAGCAAACGTGCGCGGCATCACTCGGCTCCGGGACGCTGTGGAGACTGCAGGCCGCGTTTTCTGGCGACGTGAAGCAGACGAGAGTGGTCACTTCTCTCTGTTCATCGCGTGCATACCGCGTTTATCTCGATTGCCTGAGTGTCAGAGGCTCTACGGCGAGTGGAAACCAGCACACCAACTGGTGTTAGCACGCAATGGCCCGCAGCAAGGAGCAGTGGAAATCGCAGAAGAGGCGCGGCCTGTTCGCACCACCTCAGGTGAACAGCGCGGTGTTCCATCTGGGCCGTCCCGGTGGCGTGGCGGCCTCGGCGCCACCTCCACGCTCGGCGGTTTTCCAGTTGGGGCGGCCGGGGGGAGACGCCGCCACCGTAACCCCTGTGCCGCTGAAGCCTGATCCGGTGCCGAATCCCGTGCTGACGGTGGGGTCGTCGCTAGTGATCGATCTGACGGAGGACAACGACGATGAAGAGGAGGACGAGCCCATGGGAGGAGGTCCTTCGAGTCGGGGGCCTCCACTCATTAACCAGCAACCGACTGCTCCGGCTGCTACTGCGTCGTACGATACGATGATAAGCCGACCGGAAGCAGTTGATGATGGAGTGGGGAATTCGGTTGGTACGTCACCGTCTAAGGAATCTGCGGAGCTTGGGTCTGAAGGAGTGACCGCGTTGCCGGAAGATGTGGAGTCGGATGTTGACGAGGAATGGCCGGGCATGGACCCAACGAACCCCGATCATGGCACGGCGATGCTGGAGCAGACAGGGGTGGAAGTAAGTGCGGCGTTGAACGCAATTCGTGAGACGTTCCAGATTCACCGCGAGCAAGAGGGGACGTCTCATGAGCAAGAGGAACAAATGGAAGAATCGATGGACCTCGAGACACCTGATAACGATGGCGATGACGACGATGAAATGGAGGTGGATGAGGATGAGGCGCTGCCAAATCAGACTGCACAAAGCGGAGACGACGAGCTGAAGTCAGGTGGCACAGACTGGGCCGGTCGAATCGTTCGCGTGGAGCATTTAGAGGACGGGGAAATCTACGAAGAAGGAGCGGTGGCGGCATCGCCGACAAAAGTGCAGCGCACTATCGCGCTGGAGCGTCAAGCCGCTCGCTATGACGCGCAGCCAATGGATGCAACGGGGTTTCCTGGGAAGCACGCTCAAAATCTACGCGCTAGGAAGCAGAAAAAGCGGGGCAAGAAGAAGTCGAAGCGGAAGTTGGAGGCGATGCAAATGATGAACGGGTCGTCAGGCGAAATGACACCTGAATTTGAGCGGGCCGTCCGCCACGAACTGTTCACAAATGCTCCACCCCCAGGATCGTATACCCACGCCATGATGAAGAATGGGTTGGAAGGGGAAATACGCCCTGGATTCCCTGCTGGTTCTCCACAGTTTCCGCCTGATGGTCGTCACGGGGAGCTGCCGCATCCGCCTTTGAGACCCCCGTATCAACCCATGGTACCCCCGCCTCACCCGCCGTTTGATGACAACCAGATCTTACGAGTGAATCGTCAGGGAAGCATGGAGATGTTTAACGGAGATGTGGAGCTGCCTCTTCAACGGACTTTCTCGGAACCACCAAACTTTGGCGGGTTCAAGTATCGATCGGTGCCGAAGTCGCCACCCAGGACGCAACATTCGATGGGAATCAGCTATCCGCACCAATCCCTTCCGTCCAGTGCCAATGCTGGTAGCCATGTGAATTCGGCGATCTCTAGCGAGAAGCGTGAGGACGAGGAAGAGTTTGATCTGAACAGTCTTCGAGCTGCTGCTCTACGAACGAAACGCCCCGCCAAGAGCTCGGCGACTTTGGGCGATCAGCCCGTCGAGTTGCCCGTGAATGTATATGCGTCGTCGTCGTCTTCTTCTCGTTCGGATCCTGTCCCGGAAGCTCAAATCCAGTCAGAATCAGTGAGTCCAGAGATCGACGAACTGCGGGCCGAGATTTGGCGATCCATGCAAAGAAATCGGAAACGCGCGGCGAACAAAGTGGCTCCTGCATTGCCGCCACCAAGTGAGCCAGCGACGAAAGTTGAAGAAAGCGCCGGTGCGAATCCCAGCGTTCCACCCACAGGTGACGAGGTCCTTCAAGAAGCTGCTGTTGCTCAGGATGATTCGAGTGGATCGAACGCGTCACCAGAAGGCTCGACTTTGAATGCTGCTAGTGGAGCCCCAATCCAACAGTCTGTTAATAGTTCGCCTCTTCCTGAGGCCGACGAGCCGACAGTGACGCCCGAGAATGTTAAGGAGGGCGAGCAACCCACTCCTAATCCGGCCTCCGTGATGGCGACGAAAGATCCGACGAGATATGTTGCGACGACGCCCGAGTTCCGGCCGTTGACTGCGTGCTCGCAGTCTGTGGTGATCCGTCTATCGCTGGATGATTTCTCGCCATGTAAAAGCGGCGATGACACTCGCGCAGCTTCAGTCAAGACCAACGCAGTCAGCGTGCAAAGCATCAACGATGCGATCGAAGAGATGCGACGGAAGATCGCAGAGCGCGAGAAGAAGATACAAGCCAGTCGCTCGGCCAATAACGGCGGCTCCAAGACGTCCAAATCGTCCTCGAGTTCAGTGTCCGCATCGCCGTCGCCGCCTTTGTCGCCAGGGAAGAAGAGCTGCAGTCATACTCAGCCGCCAGTGGCCATAGCCGCAACGGCAAACGTGGATCCTCTCGCTGCTCAACAAATGAACGCACCGCAGACCGCACCAGCCAAGGCGGGAATCGACATCGAAGTAGCAACGGACAACGTCAACACGCAATTTCAAGCGAGTGGAGCACAGGAAAAGACTCACGCAGATGGTTTGCTGTCCGAAATGACGGCACCATCAACTGCAGGAGCAACAGTCGAGCAAGGAGAAATGGGGGCGACGCCACGTGGAGCTTCGTTAGAGCCGATCCCAGAGCAACGCGAGCCGACTGCCAAATCAGGGGTCAGTACATTCGTGGATGCTAATCACTTGCCACCGGTACCACAAAACCAGACGCTGGCGAGCGGTGGGCGAGACGGAAACCCGGTCAGCCAACATCGCATAACGAAATCTATAGAGACCGTTGCGACGGCGTAGTCGGTGGGTAAGTCTGTGGACTCGGGACTTCCAGCACTAATCGGTTGCTGTTTCTGGTGCTGTTTGCCACTGTTCCATATGTGAAATAGGCGAGTTCATCCTCGCACATCGCTGGCGATCAATCCGAAGAGAACGGGGAAAGCAGCGCGGCCACTGTCCTAGGAACTGGTGAGAAGCCCCAACTTGTCCACGACAGCAGCGCTAAACAGGATTATGCCTCGATTCGGGCGGAGTATGAGCTGTGTGTGGTCGAGTGCGAGGAGGCGGATACCCAGATCGCACGTCTGTCCAGCGAAATGGCTCAACTCGAGAGGCAGCTGCCATCAGCGGCCCCTGAAGCGATTTCTGTGGGATCGACCGAGGGACGGAGCTGAGTGGGCTGAACTCGACATGGTGGTCTCGTGTACGTGCTCCCTTGTCAGCCATTCTGCCGTTCACCAGCTGACAGTAACCGCTGGTCTTGTGTACGCGACAGGGAGGCAACGACGCTGGGCTTAGAGCTTTGATTTCTGATTCTCTTTTGTTGTGCGGCGAGAAGAACGGACGAGGAGCGGAGACATGGCGTGGATAATGGATGTGTTGTAGGATTGGGTGCCGCGCTGGAAGGCTGAAGGAGGTGGAAGCGACCGGTAACGTAAAGAGTGAGGCTGCTGGAGTGCAAGCATCGGTTGCTGTAAGTGCCACGTCTGCATTGACGGCGAGGCATTTGTTAGTGCAGCTTTGACCAGGCATCTAGGCTCAAGCCAGGAAGCCACGTCAAAGCAGAGGAGGCAGGTACTTCTATCATATATTTATTGGATTCGAGTGGTTTTGATTATCGAGGTGGAGTACTGTTCAAAAGTACAGCGGGTTCGAGTACGGCGGGTAGCGGTCGTCGATCCAGATGTTGACCAGGTCGTCCACCTGCAGAATGATATCCAGCAGATTAATCTCGTCCTTGTAGACCATGGGCGTCGGATGCAGGGGTGACCCACACAGTGTGAGCATGAGGCTCTGGTCATCGTGGATGAACGCTCTTGCAAGCACATCAAAGTCCAGTTCGAGCTTTGGTGACCGCAGCAACTGCAGCACGCTGGCCTGGGCCGTGTCGAACAGCACTTGATGCTGGGAGAACGACTGCAACACGCATGGCCGCACGTAGCGGGTGAGCAGCCAGTCCACCAGCGGCAGTAAATGCATCATGAACGACCCTGCTTTGGCTGTGGTATGGAGCTTCGTGAACGCGCTGGTGGCCACGCTCAACTGTCCCGAGGCTCTTGACGGCAGAGCAGTCGAGTTCACAGTGTTCTCGTCCCCGTCCGTCTCATTGTCCACTGTCTTGGGCCCGAAGGAAACTGCAAGCGCTCGATGTTTAGTCGGCTTTTTGTTTGCACTCACCTCGCCCAGATGACTCTTCTCGGCCGATCCAGAGGCACGATGAGTCTTTCGAGCAGCAGCAAGTTGCTCTCGACGCTGCTCTTCGTGCTCGATCAATGCGTCGAGGTCGATGAGAATCTCTGAGGTCAAATCCGCCAGCATGATGCGACCGATGGACTCCAGTGGTTTGGCGCCTTGGTTCATGGTCCTCGGTGCCATCGCGACAGACGGCAGCATCGCGTCCAGTTGCAGCCCGACGCGATCGTTGCCAAGCGAGATCGTCTCGGCGCGATAGAAGCCGAGGAAGCACGGCGGCACCGCCAACGCCATATTGAGGGGACCGCGGAACTCGGCGTCCTTGAAGGAGCCATTGACCACACAGTCGTCGCCTGTGCCCTTCACATTGCCAGCCACTTCAGCACTCACGTCGTCGATGTTATCCCTGACGAACGCGATGATCACTTTCAGGGAGCGCCAGAACTTGCCGAACGTCTCCTCGCAGGTCCGGAATGTCATTTCCCGTGGCCGATATCGTCGAGGATTGAGAACTGGAGACCTGGCCGCCGATTGGACCTGACCACTTGCCTTGACCGCGGTGGAAGCCGCGGCAGCAGCAGCCGCGACTGCCGCTTGAAGAGAGGCCTTTCGTCCAAACCGGAAGCCATAGAGGAACCCGTCGGTTCCGGTACGTGGCTTGCCATAGTCAATGCCCAAGACCACGCGCTCGTAGAGCATCGAGAGCGCTTCGACGACGTTCAACGCGTTCAACGTGCAGTGAAAATTCTTCACCGAGAGCTGGATCGCCGCCGGTTTCTTGGCCAATCGACCGATGGTGTCGAAGAACGCGTCCATATTAAAGAGCTCGAACTGCGGGGAATCCTCGACGTCACGAGACGCTTCTGCTTCGGCAGGGAACGTCTTTTTCTGCGGCTGGCCTTTCCCTGTGGCTCCAGCCGCCTGCATTTTCCGGATGAAGATCAACTCGAGCACGCGCCTCCACGTCGCCCGCAGCTTCTGGCTCTGCTCGTCGTGGACACCGGCGGCTTTCGACTCGAGACTGGGGTCTCCGCTGGAGAAGGCATTGTAATAGGCGCAGATCGAAGCGACAGTGCGGAAGCTGTGGGTCGGTGGGAAGAGGCCACTGGCTTTGAGTGCCACCAGCAGATTCATCTGAGCTGGAGAAAGCTGCAGCAGCTTGGCGATCGCTCGCATGTGCTTGTCCGAATCCGAAAGCAAGAGCGAGAAGACCTGCACGGCCACTGCTGCCGCATCCAGAAGGGGTTTCGCCAGTAGATGAGCCTCGCCTCCATCGACTCTCCGACCTGCCGCCTCCTCCTTCGCTTGTCGCCGCAGTTTCTCCTTGGCTTCGGCTTCTCGAATGGCTGCCACATCCATTTCCTCCAGCTCCTTCTCCATGACATCGTCGATCGACGGTCCGGTGACCTGGATCGTGCCTTGCAAGTCCAATTTGGCAGGCGGCAACTTGAAGGCAAGCGCCAGTTCATACGGGAAATAGAGCAGCGTCAGGTCTCGGATCAGTGAACTCAGTACATCGGAGCAGAGCTTGCGGACCACCGTCTCGGGCAGATCCATGCCTCCTTTAACGCGGCGAGTGAAGTTGGACAGCTCGACGTTCGTGGCTTCCGGGGCGAAGAGGAACTCCCAACTACCTTGCGCCACGGAGCTCGGGTCGTCCAGATCTTCCACGTAGATGAGGAAGATGGAGGCCTCAAAGTCCGTGTCCATGTACATGCTGTCCCAGATGGACTTGGGGATCCGAGTCCCTTTCTCGCCCACCACTTTCACGTGCTTCCCACAGCACACGGTGTGGCCTTTCATGGAGATTTTACAAGTGGGAGTGATGCCTTGAGCTCCATTGGTTTGGTGACTGATCTGGAGGGAAAAGGAGCTGCGGAAGCTCTCCACGAAGAAGTCGCGGAGCCCGTAGAAGATGCCGTCGATGCTGAAGCGTAGTGTGTAATTGCTTTCGCGTGGATGCCAGTAGAAGCGCCGTAACGCATCCAGTTTGGACTGCGCACATTGCATTTTGGCCGCCAGATTGACTGCGTTTGTCGGACTATCGGCCGAAGTTTCGTTCGATGACGATCTGCTAGTGGGTGAGGGTGAGGCAACCGTTTGAGGTCTGGGCGGGGGCTTCGGACTGCCAGTTCTCCGCTTCTTCTCTTCTTCAGCGGCGACAGCTTGCATGGACGCGATAGTCTTCTCCAGCAAGTGGATCTGACGTCGGATCTTCTCCTTCTTGACGCTCCATTTCTGTTTCTTGGTGGCCTGCTGCGCTTTCGCACGTGTGTAGATCGCTTCAAGGTCCTTCACGGCTGCTTTCCAGGCGGTGTCGATCGCTGATTTGTCCATGTCCATCGAAAAGAACTCGAGCTCAGTATGTGCCACAGGGTTTGACTGCTTGGCAATCGAAGATGCGCCTCCAGGAGAGTTTACAGCGCCAGCTTCTGTGCATTTCGCTCGAACCTCAGCTTGTGGAGCCGCTTCTCCACCGTTCGGGGTTTCAAAGACGTGATCTTCACTCTTATCGACTGGGTAAGCCGCTCCTTCGTCGCCACTAGGAGCGTCAGTGTCATCCACGAACCATTGCTCGTCGCTGTTTGTATCGGGCTTCTCCACCGATTTGGGTAGCGAAACGGAGGCCACCGGGACGTTCTCAATCTCGCGGCAGCGAGTGCGAACCCACCGTCGTCGACGCACATAGTCGGTAGCATCGGGTTCGCTCCGTTCTTCTCCTTTCTGGATGTGGTAGTTGATACTGCCGCAGATATACACGGGTACAGTTAAGGATTGATGGCCTTCAAGCAGCCAGGGTCTGTGTCTAGAGCGCGTACCGGGTGAAATCCAAGGCGTAGACCCATCCTTCGGTATCGCAGCTGCAGGACGTAGTATCAACAACCCAATCGCTCGTCCAGCGCCAACTCACGGGAAGCTGTGGTTCGACTTTCCCTCGCTTTTGGCTGGAGGGCGAGCCATGTAATCCGCTCCATTGATGGCGATCTGTCGGAAGGAGGTGTCCTGCCAGCCGTATACACCACGAAATGCATCATGAGACCACGCTACTGCCTCGCTTAGAGGTTGCTGCGCAGCAATGGAATTGGATCGCACCTGGGAATGTGGACCCCCACGAGAAGGACAGGTACGAGTACCGCTGGTGGTCGTAGATGTCGTCGATGGCTTCTTCGCCGCTGAAGTCACGCACGCCAAACTCACGGTGCACGCGCTGCAAGAACAGCTCTTCTTGGCCCTGTAACCCAGCAAGTGCACTCGTTTATCTCCTTTAACGCCGCAATTCATGACCCAAAGGAGCAGCAAGAACGCACGGGGTGTCGCGAAAGGAGCTCCTCGACGTGATCCACTTTGCGGGGGTCGTGCGCCCAATAGAACGCACGTAGACGCGACTGCATATTCGCTAATCGTTCCTCTTCGACATGTGAAGCGGCTGAGCCAAGACAGTGACAAGCAGTTGAAGCAGAACTCATCAGTCGCGTTTTGTCAACAAGGAATTTTCGCCCATAACAAGGGAATCACGGATTCCCTCGAGGCAAATGAGGTACCGAGAGAACCGCAGAGCGACGTACATGGTGCTTGGGCTTCGTTTTCACGCCCACCTCCATGTGTAGACGCGCTGGGACTCGAGGAAGGCGCCGCATGCGCTTCCGCCATGCTGGTGTGGCTGACAAATGGCTGCTACTTTTGATGCCCCGCTCCAAAAGTAACGGATATTACCCCTTTCGCGCCTGTTTAGGGAAGCAAATTGTGTTGATGCCCCACGTTTCCCCCAAGATTGAAGGCACCAAAAGGAAGCAATTTGCTTCCTTATTATCAGCCAATGGGATCCGATTAGGCAGAAGCAAAGTTGACGGGGATGATTTCGACAATCATTCGATCCAATCAGATGCGAACGTTCGTCTTAATCAGAGAAAATCATCCAATCACGACGATTGATGTGATGAGAGAGATTACGCAGGGGTTACATTTGACATGATTGAGTGATCACGAGGGTTCTTCCGCTGGCGGAGAAAAGGAAATAAGGATAACGAAGACGATCGGTTGATTGCAGTATTCGATAGTGTGTTCAGGTGAGATCGCCCCACGCATCGCTGTGCCAGCCCGCTTTCCCTTTATTCAAGATCTCGCCATTTTCTTTTCGGCTTCTTTGGTGCTTGCTTCTCCTCTCGAGCCACTAACACCACCATGCCCCCGATACCGAATATGATGAAGAACCCACGGCGGCCGGGTGGGAGAATCCCAAACATGACGTGCACCACCCTCGTCTTGCGCCTTTAGGCGTTGGTGTAGCTGGTGAAGATGCCGATACACAACGCTTATTTGGAGTAGCACTCTTCAAGCACTTCTTGCCGCGCCTGCATAGTCAACCGTTCGTGGAAGTGCTTACGGCTTCGCTTCTCCTCTACTACGAGGATACGCACGCAGTGATGCTAGACCACAAGACTCACGAAGCAATGAAAGTAGCACTTCTGGAATTTGTACCCTCCCTAGATCCCAATCGAGCGCATGGCGTACTTCTTCAATGGTGCGCCTCCACTCGAAAGATGTTCATCATCGATAATATGACCGGGCTTCTCCCAGCAGCTTACAAGAAAATCTGACGGAGGAGCAGAAAGCAAGCAGCTACACCAGCGTGAGTACCTTCGAAAATGCCATGAAGCGGGTGCTGACCTCAACACAAATGCTTGTCGTTCACGTCCTCGATCTGACGACGGAAGTTGGAGCCCTCAAGTCTCAGGACGGCCATATAACTGCTACAGCTGAGGTGCTGCAGCAGAGACTTGGCCGCGTCGATAGTGTGCAAGGGGCTGCGAGTGCAGAAGAGCAAAATAAACCGCCGCCAACGTCCGTCCTGCTCAAACAACTACCACGATGACCTAAGAATCTCAGAATCCTGAAGAGGGTACGATCCACTGTCTGCATCTACTAGTGCTTTGGGAGGATCTTGAGATGGTTCCTCGCATCAAAAGCGCCAAAATCTGGGTCTAACGCACAGTCGAGGCGCACGGACGTCTTCAACATTGCCAAATAATACATCACGAAGGATTAAATGCCGCGCCTGTGTGCGTC